>LRSR01005399.1:11747-35290 GCA_001579985.1 Hypsibius dujardini | reverse complement strand
CATAAATAATATATATTATATATACATAACTAATATATTTATATATACATAATTAATATATATTATATATATGTACGGAGTAGTATTTTGGATACTCGAACTGGATGGATGAATTCCTCCAATTTCAATCATATCAAACGATTGCTGTGCGGAAGCGATTTCAGACAAAAAAGAACCTAATCAAGGTTTATTTGCATCCCGGAAATGGCGATATATATTTATTCGTAAAGATCGTAAACTCAGTGCTAAAAAAGGCTTCCCTTTGGGGGGAGCATCGGTACGAGTACTGCTACAATGAGCACTCGTATATAGACAAACTAAATTGTTGTTATATAGGTCAAGAAAACAGCAGCCGTTGTGGAACCGACGAACACCAATGTCCGGACGGGAAATGCATCCCACCGCAGAGTTTGTGTAATCACTTTGTGGACTGTTTGGACGGGAGTGACGAGATGAACTGTGGTAAGTAGGCTGCCTGTCTGCCTCTAAACTCTCTCCCGGAAATGGAATAAAGTTTGTTGCCACAATTAGATTGACTTTTTACGCTGCCTGCCTGTGTCGCGTGTCTCGGCTTTTGTGTCTGTTAGCTTACTTTGTCTGTCCACCGAAAATGCCAATCCGTATGACTGTCTGTCTGTCTGTCTGTCTGTCTGTCTGTCTGTCTAATGTATGGCTGTCTGTCTGTCTGTCTGTCTGTCTGTCTGTTCAATGTATGGCTGTCTGTCTGTCGGTCTGTCTGTCTGTCTGTCTGTTCAATGTATGGCTGTCAGTCGTGCCGGTGAGCTCAGCTCGTTGCCCCACGGAAATGGAGGAAATTTGTCGCGACACGCATTTCGATAAACGGCACGCTTGGAAAGGGGCATCATCCGTCACTCGTTCTGCCGGCGGGGTGATTAATGAGGATAGCGCCGTTAAAATAATCATTACTTTGTGATGTGGCTCCTCCAACCAACTTCAAGGCGCGCTCTTAAAACCCTCTCTCAATTTCCCCCCTCTCTCTTCCCTCCCGCAGGTTGTGATAACGCAACGGAAATGGAGTGTAAAGATAAGTCTCGCTGTCTCTATCGTGAGTGGCGGTGCGACGGGACACGGGACTGCTTGGACGGATCCGACGAGGAGGACTGCCCGCGTAGGTCAACTCGTGTCTGTCTCCTCTTGCCATGACGTTTGCACGATTATGTCATTCGTTCTGTTTGGCCTACATACAACTTGTGAAATGTGTGTGGGTTTTTTCTTCTTTTACCCCATCTTCTCCGTTTGTTTCCCCAGTTACCAACGTGTCGACAGCCGCGTGCCTGTACCCGAGTCGTGCCTGTGGCGGTACTCCCACCGCCACTACTACCACTGCCAGCTCCACGGAGACCCATCATCAGTGCCTGTTGATGAGCAAATTCTGCGATGGAGTCCAAGACTGTGTCGACGGCGCGGACGAAGGACCGCTCTGCTGTACGTTAGCCTAATTTCCGTGAACAGACGTCGAAAAAAATCTGTCAAAGCGCAACTTTTTGTGTTGTGACATGGACGATCCAGACACCCACAAAACAGGCGGAATGTTTCCTCTTAAATTCACATGCTCATTTATCTCACCCACATGTCTGTCCTTGTTTGCCTTTCTAATGAGACGTTCGCATGTCTTCCTATCTGGCCTGCGGTATTGTCGATTTGGCACAGACACAGACACACTCACATACACAGACACAGACACAGACACACAGACACACAGACACAGACTCAGACACACAGACACACAGACACAGACACAAACACAAACACACAGACATAGACACAGACACAGACATAGACACAGACACAGACACATAATCCCAAACTAGCCATATTTTGCTTGCTTTGTATAGATATGTACCGCGCTGAGTAATTGTCAAATGTCTATTCTTGCATCTCCGTCGTCTTCCTATTCTTTGTACTGGTTTCAGCTCCATGGGGTATCAAAAGGGTCACGCAATAATGCTCATTATTAGTGCCATATGCATCATTCACTTCCGGAGTCGACAGCAGCAGCAGTCACTCCTTCAAACGACTTGCAATTGATTTTCTCAACGCCACAAAGTGACAGACACCCCCGCGCAAGGCAGTTTTGTGATTCATTACAGTCTGTACACGACTCGCAAAGTCATAGTAATATATTGTCCGTTTTATTGAATGACAGAAAAAACTCCCATCAGGCAAAACTAGCAATATGAGTCGCTGTCTGTGTCCCTTTTTTCGAGTGATCGAGCAACACAATGAATGAGCAGCTGTTACTATTGATCGGTGTGTGTGTATAAAGCGCCTCTTTTGTGTTTATTCTGCAGACAAAAAACAGTGCTCCAACAGCGGATCATCATCATCATCGCCGGTCTGCAGCAACGGCACGTGTCAGGCCCTGCCGGACGGGAGTTTTGCCTGCCTCTGCCGGGACGGATTCGGTCCGGACGAGGCCGACCAGCAAACATGCAAAAGTAAACGCATCACTCAGTTCCCCCCCGCACTTATGGGCTTTTTTTCAATCATCCCCATGTCCCCTAATTCGTTTTCCTCCCTACCCACTCGTGCTCAATACATGCTCATAACTCTCGTTCAATTTCTCCACCACCACCACCGCCACCACCACAGGGATAGATCGTTGCGGCAACGACGACACTGCCTGGGGACTGTGTGCGCAAAAGTGTGTGACCACGGACGACGTGTCGTCCGGATTCCGCTGTGAATGCCTGCCCAACTTCAAATTGGCCAAAGACAAATTTACATGCCAGTCGACGGGTAAGGCGCAATGAAAGGAAGAAGGGGGGGGGAGGGTATGGAGAAAAAAAGCGGGATAAAGATATGGTGATTACGGGGTGCCAGTGGACTGACACGTCTGACGTTTGCTTTCGTTTCCGGCGCTCGGCCGTTGCAGACAACCGTAGTGCCTTCTTAATTTTCTCAAGTCGCCACGAGATCCGGATGATCGATCTGAGCGCGCCCGACATCCAGCCCATTCTGGTGCCGTCCCTGCGCAACACCATCGCCATTGATTTCCTCTACGACGCCGGGGAGAACGGCAGGCAACTGGTGCGTGAACGCTAACGTCGAGCCCTCTTCCTTGTTTTCATACTACCATCGCGGTCTAAAGACCCAGTGACATTTGGCGCGTTAGACGACGCTCAGACAAAGAGGGGCTATTATGTGTGTGGGGCACATTGTGCCTTCAAAAGTGACCGAACATTCACGCAAATCAATCAAACTCATCCCATTCAAGATGAAATGCAAGATTTTTCTGCGCATATATGTCTAATAAGACAAAGAACCAGCCAGATACGGAAAGGGGTTGAGCTATTCAAAAGCAGAGAAATACATAATAGCGAAGGACAGTCATAGGCAAAGATGGGAACAAAAACAGACAGACAAGCGATCAGACAGACAAATGTTTAATATGATAGTCAGACAGACAAATGTTTAATATGATAGTCAGACAGACACATTTTTAATATGATAGTCAGACAGACATATGTTTAATATGATAGTCAGACAGACATATGTTTAATATGATAGTCAGACAGACAAATGTTTAATACAGTGATCAGGCAAGATATACTGTTTCAGCGACACAGATGTCTGATTGTTCATAAACAGATAGAAACAGCCAGGAAGAGCAGTCACTAGTCAGCGAAACAGGCAGGCGAATATACAGTCAGACAACTACGATGTGCTATGGACAGTTGCAATTCAGAGGGATAATACATGTAGCTATTCCTTGCAGATATTCTGGTCGGACGTGGTGGACGACAAGATTTATTCGGGTTCTCTGGTCGATGCAGGTTAGTTAGGCGCTTTACAACAGGACCAATGCGACGGGCTACGGGATCCTTTACAGCTTTGAGTACTCGATTTCCGGCACAAAGCGTGCACTTGTGACTGATTATTTTACCTCTTTTGTCCGCAGCTGTGTTCGATGTCAAACAAGTGGTGGAGAACTCTTTACCGACAGCTGAAGGGATAGCCGTGGACTGGATTGGACGCAACCTATACTGGGTAAACATAGGAGACTGGGGGAGATGGAGTGGGATGTTGTCAGGGCGCGACACTAATTTCGGCCATCCTTCCTTCCGGCAGGTCGAAAGCACTTTAGATCAGATCGAGGTGTCTCGAGTGGATGGGCAACATCGATGCACCGTAATTGCCGGCAATATGACCAACCCGCGGGCTATCGTTGTAGATCCCCAAGAAGGGTATGTTCATTATCAGCAAACAAATGTAGCATACTTACATTCACCAGAGAAAAACATGGAGGCATATAAGCAGGCATTAATACATTAAAACGAATAGACAGACAAACGATCAGATGTCTTAGGCAGACAGAGACGTATAGAAGGAAAGATATGCCGACAGGCAAAAAGACTGGCAAACAGACAGGCAAACAGACAGACACACAGACACACAGACAGACAGACAGACAGACAGACAGACAGATGGACAGACAGACAGAAAGATGGACAAACTAACTGATAGATAGATAGACAGATAGAGAGGTATACAGACCCACAGACACACAGGCAGGCACACCCAGGCAGAAGCATACTAAACAAACTCATAAAGATAAACGTCTATTGACCCCTCTGACAAATTTCGGGAAACAGCCCAAGCCAGGTATTAGGGTTCTTATAAGCTTGCCTGAGGTCGATGCGACATCTGATTTTATCGATTCTCCATGAATTTTAGGGAAATGTGATTTTAATATGATTTGACTTATTCATCTTCTAAAATCCGATTTCGCGGTAGTAATTGATTTGTATCTCCAAAGACAGCTCTCTCTTTCCTTCCGAATCTAGTCCTTACACACGCAGAGACATTATTGATTGAATGAATAATGTGTGATTTATTTAACAGGATGCTTTTCTGGACGGACTGGGATCCGGACTACCCGCGGATTGAGAGCGCCTCGATGGCCGGCGAGGACCGCCGGGTCCTTGTCAACATATCCGCTGTCCAGGGCGGGAAGTGGCCTAATGGACTGGCCATCGATTTTGAAGCCCAACCACATCGACTCTACTGGATTGATGCCTAGTGCGTAGCGTAAATATATACGCAGTGTAGTAATCGCGGGGCACTTATTCAATTATCCCCCCGCTACTGTCTCATATATATGTGCACTCGCGGTTGTGAGTCTGAATGCGATTTGACAATTTTTGACGCCTGCAGTTCCGACGCAATCCACTGTTGCACTGTGCACGGGTTGGACATCCGAGAGGTGGTTCGCGGCGGGGATTTCATTCAGCATCCGTTTGCCGTGGCACTCTTTGGATCGCATGTCTACTGGACCGATTGGCGGACCAATTCAGTTCATAAAGTGAGATAAACACGGTTCACAGAAGATTTCTATCTGTCTATTGTCTGTTTGCCTGCGTGCCTACCTGCCTGTTTACTTGCCTGTCTATGTCTCTGTCTGTTTTTCTATCTGTTTTTCTGTTGTCTGTCTGTCTGTCTGTCTGTCTCATTGTCTGTCTATTTCACTGCTGTCTATCTGCCTGGCTCTTTGTTTGTCTCTTTGTCTCTTTGGCTCTTTGTCTGTATATTTGTCTGCCTGTCTGTATGTTTGACTGTTTGCCTGTCTGCCTGCCTCGCTGTTGGCATGTCTGTTTTTCTGTCTGTCTGCGTCTAACTGTCTGCCTGCCCGACTTTTCTATTTGTCTGCCCGTCTGTTTGTTTGCATGTCTGTCTTTAGTCTGGACATTAGTCTGTTCCACTCCGGCAGTGGTAAAATAGTTTAACTTACATGCTTTTAAGAATGGAAAGAGCAGTAATTGCATGGATTTTATGGTACGACAGGCAAACAAATGGAATGGGTCGGATGTTATGACTGTCACCCAAGTATCAACTCAACCATTTGATGTGCACATCGTCCATTCATCACTGCAACCAAAAGGTCAGTGCTGTTCTTTGAAAATACCCGTGTGTGTGGCGTTGAGCAGCGCAGTTAGCCATTCGGAAAAAGCAAGAGAGATGTATTAATAACCTTTAAATGCGGTGTCGTCTTCACATCATTTATAATTGGCTAATAATGATCTGTGCCTTTGATGTGCTGCAGCGCGGAACCCTTGCCTGACAGGAAACGGCGGCTGCTCTCATCTCTGTCTAGTCAGCCTGAAGGGCACACGGCGCTGCGCCTGTCCCCATCTGACGCAGTTCAAGAACGGAAGCGATTCTCAGTGTGAACGTACGGGATTAGTATTCTAATTGAGTAGGGTGGTTTATTTTTAATTTTTACATCGTGCAAAGGGATCGTGATGCAGAGAAGAATTTTAATGGTAGAAGCAGGTCAGCAGGTGTTAACGTGTTATTACGTGCTAGCCACCTTATCGAACACGGCAAAATATACGAAGAAAGGGTCATCCAGAGTAAGCTGTGTGTGTACACATCAATTGACGTTAATTGGGGAAGAACGAAATTCTGAGATTGTTTTTGTAAAATCTTTGTCGAGATAAGGGTTAACAAGAAGTTTTTAACTATTAATGCAGATAACAGACAAGTCCCAAATACGTTTTTTACATGGTTTTTTACAGAATTCCGTAACTTTATGCTTTTTTCACGGACGACGGAAATCCGAGGCGTGACATTGGACAAGAGCCACCATAACTTCATCCCTGCCGTTATCAATGTTCAGAACGCCACTACAATGGATATCGACGTGGCGAGGGATCAAGTGTACTGGGTGGATGCCAAGGCGAAAACGGTTGTACGCGCCAGCCTCAATGGCACGCAAGTGGAGACTGTTGTTGATTCTCCAGGTTCGCAGACAAAAGCAGTCATTAATGTCTGACTAGTACTGTGGACATATCTGTTTCATTGTCTGCTTATATATGTAACGGTTGTGTCTATATGTCTGTGCGTCCGTATGTTTATCTTTCTGTCTCTCTGCTGTCTGTCTGACTGTCTGTCTGTTTGTCTGTCTGTCTGTCTGTCTGTCTGTCTGTCTGTCTGTCTGTCTGTTGTTTTGTCTCTTTGTCCGTCTGTCCGTCTGTCTGTCTGTCTGTCTGTTGTTTTGTCTCTTTGTCCGTCTGTCCGTCTGTCCTTTTCTCAGTCTGTCTCTTTGTCTATCTGGCTATCTATACATTTGTCTGCTTGATTGTCTGCTTGAGTGTATGCGTTTCTGTCTACCTGTTTGTCTGTCTGTCACAGATATGTATATATCTGTCTATTTTTGTTTAAGGGCATACTAAAGCCACTTTGTCGTTTTAACAGGCGGACCTCGACCGACAGATATTGCAATCGACTGGATTTCTCGCACCGTCTTCGTCGCTTTTGCCATGGATGGGCCTGCCCCTCCCGGCGAAATCTCCGTCAGTACGCTGTCTGGTGAATTCAGGAAGACCCTCATGAGCGACCAAATAATCACACCAATCTCCATCGCCATTAGCCCTCTCCTGGGCATCGTGGCCTGGGCCGATATCGGTCATCCCGTGCACCGAATCGAAATAGCCAGTGCCAACGGACGTGACAGACAACTCCTGGTGGATGAGACATCCGGTCGCGATTTCCGTCTGCCCAAAAGTCTCACCTTCGGGCATGGTCAGGATAGTTCGCGGTTGTTTTGGATTAGCCGGACTACCGAGCAAATCCAGTTCTGTCAGTTCACCGGCCGGAAGTGTGTCGTGCAGACATTGAAGGCGCCAACTGTTGTTGCGCCGGTGGCCATTTCCTACTACCACCAAAGCCTGTTGGTCGCCGTCGGCCGTTTCGATCCGGCGATTGGAATCTTCAATCTGACCAGTCGGAGTTTTGAGGTGATCCGTCCAGACACCCCGTCGGTGGTGAGTGTGAAGATGTTCAGCCCGCTGGTGCAGCAGGGCAGCAATGCCTGCTCCTACAGAAACGGCAACTGCTCGCAACTCTGCCTGCCCAACTCGCCGACCACTCGGACGTGCAACTGCACGGCCGGATATCTCCTGGATCCGCATGACGAAGCGGCTTGTGTTCCGTTGAACTCGACCCTCTTGTTCTCCATCGGAGCCCAGATCCACGGGATCGCCCTGGATCCAACGCAGCCGGATGAGCTACTGCCGAGGATCTCGCGGATTAGTATGGCCACTTCTTTGGACTTCGAAGCCGGTAATAATATGAAATTGAAAAAGTGTAATACCATTAAGGGTAAGGGAAGTTCGCCAAAAGTTTCAGCGGATCGCAATAAAGATTGGTCCGAGATATGTTTTGTTAACGTCATTAAACATCATTTCCAACGAAAACGTATTGAGGTTTCATCTTTTGATCAAAACTCGACCAACACGCGACGACTCATTCCAAAACCTAAATGAGCGAAATGCTTTTGACTGCCTTAATTTTTGGTAGTTTAATTAGATGTACATAATTAGTGATTAAAATTTAGGAAATTATAATTGTGCGTAATCTAAAATCTTTTTATAATAAACTCAAATTGAAGGAGGACAAACCTCACGTACCCCGGTACCAATGGTAGCACGGTACCAATGGTAGCACGATACCAATGGTAGCACGGTACCAATGGTAGCACGGACCAATGGTAGCACGGTAGCACGGTAGCACGGTACAAATGGTACTACGGTACAAATGGTACTACGGTACAAATGGTGCTACGGTACAAATGGTAGCACGATACCAATGGTAGCACGGTACCACGGTACCACGGTACAAATGGTGCTACGGTACAAATGGTACTACGGTACCAATGGTATTACGGTACAAATGATACCATGGTACCAAGGCTTCCATGAAAATGTAAAGCTAATTAAGCTCCTGGAAGTCGTTGTCGGCGATCCTCGTAATCGGATTTGCTGTTTTAGAGTCATCTTTCCTTTACTGGGTCGATCCCAAGACATCCACATTGAACCGGATCCGGAGGGACTTAACCGGGCGCCAGGTGATTGTCGAGGATGATGTGACATCGGTGGACAGCGTTGCAGTTGATTGGATGGCCGGTAATTAGTGTTAAAGTCATATTAAGAGAAATTGTACCGAGTATTGATCGTTTTATCCTTTTTTAGGGAATATTTACTGGACTAATCCGGTCGGAAGAACAATCGAGGTCGCTCGGCTGAACGGTTCTTCGAGATTCGTTGTCTTGCACGAGGACATCGAACAGCCGAAAGCGATTGCCGTCCATCCAGGGAAAGGGTTCGTGCAATGTTCAATCAGATTTTCGTGGACACTGTTCATTTGGTAATCAATATACCAGTGGAATCCTTTATGTACAGGCTCATTTTCTGGAGTGATAATGGCGGTAAGGCGGCGAAGATTGAGCGCGCCTCGCTGGACGGAAGTAACCGCGTTGCAATGGGCGGCGTTCAACGAGTTACGGACATCACCGTCGATTATGAGGAAAACAAAATCTACTGGTGCGACGCCGGACTGGACCGAATTGAGCGGGCAAATTTGGACTTCACCGGTCGTACTGTGTTGGTTTCGAACGCCAGCATCGTTATGGATCCGGTGGCCATCGTTGTGTTTCTCAATTACGTCTATTGGACTGACAGGTAAGTTGCTGCCGTTTTTTCCCTCCATTCGCCTCGTGTTCATAAACCGAAACAAGCAGACAGACAGACAGACAGACAGACAGACAGACGACCGACAGACAGACAGACAGACAGATACACAGATACACAGATACACAGACAGACAGTGAGGCAGTAAAATAGACAGGTAGAGAAGCAGATATCTGATTTACAGATAGGTACGCAGGCAGAGAGACAGACAGACAGCTAGACAGGCAGGTAGAGAGACAGACAAGTAAAGAGACAGACAGATGGACAGTCAGTCAGGCAGGCAGGCAGACAGACAGGCAGGCAGGCAGACAGACAGACGCCCAGGCAGAGGAAATTTTAGTTTATGTATTTATTTATTTATATTTAGAATTACATTCGGTCTATTTAGGTTTCCTCAGCGTGGTGTCATCTATCGAGCTGACAAGGCCGATCCGCGATCACCAACCATCATTCGTCGCGGACTGAACGCCACCGTCAACGACCTCATCGTCTTCAGCAAAGAACGGCAAAAGGGTAAAAATCTCTGCTCGGTGGACAACGGCGGCTGCGAGGAGCTCTGCTTTTTCACCGGAAACTCTAACCGAACATGTGCCTGTGCCCACGGAATCCTCGCAAAAGACGGGAAGACCTGCGACGCTCACAGTTCCTTTCTGCTGTATTCACGCGGTCGGAGCATCGAGTCCGCTCATCTCCTGACCGACACCAACAAAAACGACCCGATCGCCAAACTGCAAAACTCATCGGCTATGATTAACGTCATCGGTCTTGCTTTCGATTATTCGACCTCCAGAATCTTCTACAGCGACATCCAAAAGGGTGAGCTCTTCAGTGTTCGCTTCAACGGAACGCAGTGGCGAACGGTGGCGAGCGGGGTTGGTTCGGCGGAAGGACTGGCGTTCGATGTCTACAAACAGGAACTTTACTGGACGAGCTACAATAACGCATCGGTATTCCGTATTGCGGCATCGGAGGACGCTGTCAATCAAGTCCCCCAGAGAGTCGTGCAGTTGACGATGGGTGATAAGTTGAGGAATTTAGCTATCGATGCGTGCCAGCAGAAGTTGTACTGGACCAACTGGAACAAGGATGCTCCATCTATTCAGCGAGTCGGATTTGATGGGAAGGATCTGGAGTCATTGATTACTACAGACATCAAAACGCCCAATGCCATCGCGATCGATCATAAGAGTCAATATCTGTTTTGGGCGGATGCGCTTTTGGACAAGATAGAACGATCCAGGCTCGACGGCACCGAACGAAAGGTACCTTTTTTCTTTATGAATGTTTGCTAATCTGACTTTGTGCCTGCCTGTCTGTCTGTCTGTCTGTCTGTCTGTCTGTCTTTTTGGCTGGCTGGCTGGCTGTCTGTCTGACTGTCTGTCTATTCGTCTGTTTGTTTGTGTTTTCATCTGTGCCTGTGGATCTTTCTGTCTGCCTGTCTATTTGTCTGTGAATTTCTTCATTCATCAAACCGACTGTGACGGGTATCATTTTGCAGGTTCTCCTGTGGGAGAGTGTTCGCCATCCGTTTGCTCTTACGGTCCACGGTGACCATATCTACTGGACCGACTGGATCATGCGGGCAGTCGTAGGCGCTAACAAGTACACCGGCTTGGATGTGGTGAAAATCCGTGAGAATCTCGGTCGTCAGCCAATGGGGATAGTTGCGGTGTCCAGCACTAGCCAAGACTGTAGCCTCAATCCGTGCCTTGCCAAGAATGGCGGCTGCTCTGAGCAGTGCTATCCGTCTGAGAACGGAACGGTGGCTGTCTGTTACTGTTTCAATAACAGAACGGTTTTGGCGGATGGAGTCAGTTGTGAGGTGGGCACGGTCCGTTGCGCCGCAGATCAATTCCGGTGTGGAAGTGGGAAGTGCATTCCCTTGCTTTTGACGTGTGATATGAAGCGACACTGTGATGACGGCACCGATGAGGACGTGGAGTATTGTACATATCGAACCTGTCCAGCAGGATTTATCTCCTGCAAAACATCAAGGTAAGACGTGGGACCGATCGCTTTATGCCTGTCTGTCTCTCGGTCTGTCGGTCTGTCTGTCTGTCTTTCTGTCTGTCTGTCTGTTTGTCTGTCTGTCTGTCTATCTCTTTGTCTATCTGTCTGGTTTTTTGTCCGGCTGTTCATGCATTTTGTCCGCGCAGGTGAATGATCGTATTTTGCGTGTTAGTATGCTTATCGACTTTTGGTCAGAATGTCAGTTTCTGTGCCTTATTTTTTGTTTTCCAAATGTCTTGTCTGGAACAGCGTGTGTTGCTAAATCTAAAACATACGTGTTTTACCGTGCAGAAAATGCGTCCCTGAAGCGCTCCGCTGTAATCGGCGAGATGAATGCGGTGATGGGACCGACGAAATTGCTTGTGTCTGTGACGACTCGGAGTTCCGATGTAAGAGCACCGGTGATTGCATCAAAACGGAATACCGCTGTGACGGTGAACAAGACTGTGGCGATTCGAGTGACGAAATTGGCTGTCACGGTCGGAAATGCGAGACCACACCAGACGGACGGCTCATGCTGGCCTGTCCCAACTCTGCCATGTGCTACCTGCCTGAATGGATGTGTGACGGAGACAACGACTGTAGGTCCACAATTAGGTTAATGTTTCATTGCTGCATTGGAGTATATCGTTTCTTGCATTCAGGCGGCGACTATTTCGATGAACAAAACTGCACCGGAGTGGCGATCACAACACCGCAACCCTGCAGTAAGGACAGCTTCCGCTGCGCAAGTGGTCATGGCTGCGTGCCTAACAGTTGGCGGTGCGATGGGGAATCGGACTGTTTGGATCACTCTGATGAGGAAAATTGCAGTATCAAATGTCCATCTGACTCGTTTGAATGCTCAGATGGATCCTGCATTCCGATGATGTGGAAGGTAAAACGAAAACCCAAACAGTCATGATACAATGCAGTAGCAATTCGAGATTGGTAGCGCATGACCTTTTAGATGGTCGAACGAGCAAACGAGTCCACAGTCCGACAGAGAAACAGACAGGCACACATACAGACGACCGCATAGACAAATAGACAGACAGACAGACAGACGCACCGGCTCACAGAGAGACTGAGAGATAGGCAAACAGACAGACAGTCTGACAAATATACAGACAGACAGACAGACGAAAGACAAAGAAACAGACTGACAGACACATAGACGCACCGGCTCACAGAGAGACAGAGAGACAGGCAAACGAACAGATAGATAGACAGACGACAGACTGGACTGCTCTGAGAGTAAATTAGAGAGTAATTTTAGAGACATTATCACTGATGATTTACTGACTTTTGTTCGTAGTGCGATGGAGTTCCAGAGTGCCCAGGAGGTTCCGATGAGGCATTCGAACTGTGTCACCAGACGAACTGTTCTCAAACTGACTTCCGCTGCGCCCACACCGGACTCTGCATCCCTGGCGATTGGCGGTGTGACGGTGAGATCGACTGTGGACGGAACGATTCTTCCGACGAGACAGAAGGGTGTGACACCATTTCTCGCTGTTCCTTCAACGAATACCGCTGTCGGAATAACCGCTGCGTTCCTGGCGAGTTCATTTGCGACAGCGAAGACGACTGTGGAGTAAGTTTCTTTCCTGTCATCCACATAACGTCAGATATATTTAACGTGTCATTTGGCAGGATTTCTCGGATGAAACCAGGGACATCTGTGGTGAACGGAACATGACCCATGACACTAATCTCGCTCCCTCTGAGGACATCTCATGCCATCCTCCGGCGTATCGCTGTAAAAACGGCAAGCTCTGCATCAACGAAAGCCTGACTTGCGACAACAAAGACGACTGTAAGTCAAAGGCCGTTTTCGTCCACACAACTTTATAAACCTTTGAAGCATTGATTCACAGGCGGGGACATGAGCGATGAGATCTATTGTGGACTGATTGACTGCAAGCCGGATCATTGCGGACCGAACGGGAAATGCGTGGAGAAGCCCATTGGTTATGAGTGCAAATGCAATCCCGGATATGCAGTCAGCAACAAGACCGGAGAATGTGTCGGTAAGGGATTGAGGAACTGAACGCAATAAGCTTGATCATCCCAGAGTTATAGTATAAAGATGCTGTTTTTTTTAGATTACAATGAATGCGACTCGTTTCCGTGTAGTCACTTTTGCTACAACACTATCGGCAGTTACCGATGTAAGACCTTTTTTATTCTGTGCTTTGACTTGACAGTGGCTCTTTTGTTCGCTACAAGTTCCGCTCTGCAGGTGTCTGTTCGAATGGCTACACAGCTGTGGATAGTGGCCGATCATGCAAAGCAGTATCCGATGTCCAACCGGTCCTGTTGTACTCCAATAAGCACTTCATCCGCAATGTGTCCTTCAAGGGCGACCAACGATTTTTAGTCAGAGGAAACTTGTCCAATGCAGTAGCTTTGGATTTTGAATGGAGCAGTCAAGTACGATTTGCTAAAAAAATATGTATATTTGTCGTCTGTCTCTCTGTCTCTCTGTCGTCTGTCTCTCTGTCTATCTGTCTGTCTCCCTGTCTGTCTGTCTGTCTGTCTGTCTGTCTGTCTGTCTATCTGTCTGTCTGTCTGTCTGTTTGTCTGTCTGTCTGTCTGTCTGTTTGTCTGTCTGTCTGTTTGTCTGTCTACCTGTCTGTCTGTCTGTCTGTCTGTGTCTGTGTCTTTGTCTCTCTCACTGTCGACTTATCAAAGATTCCTGTTTTTTCTTCTAGTGCTTGTTTTACTCCGACGTCACGCCTTCAGCCAGTTCAATCAACAAGTGGTGCCTGCATGAGCCGGCAAACCACGTCGAAATCCTTCACTCCGCCACCGTGCACAATCCGGACGGTATCGCCGTGGACTGGATTGCCAAGAATCTTTATTGGTGCGATAAGGGAACAGATACCATCGAGGTCTCCCGGCTGGATGGCGGTTCGAGGAAGGTCCTCCTGAAGGAAGGCTTGCAGGAACCCCGTGCTTTGGTCGTGGACCCCCATCACGGGTACCTTTTTTGGTCGGATTGGGGTCACACGCCACACATCGGAAAGATGGGCATGGATGGAAGTAATATTTTCCGTCTGCAACTCGATCGGACGGAGCTGGGCTGGCCCAACGCGATGACCATCGACTATGTGACAAACACAATTTTTTGGGCGGACGCCAGGTTTGACTACATCGCCATGGCGGATTTGAATCTGCAGCATCGCCGACGGGTGTTGGAAAACTCGCTATCCCGACCCGATCAGCTCCGGCATGTCTTTGCGTTGTCAGTTTTTGAAGATTCTATCTTTTGGACCGACTGGGAAACGAAGAATATTCATCGTGCCAATAAGTTTAGCGGTGCCAATATGACGGCCATGGATGCCTCATCTCATCGTCCGATGGACATTCAAGTGTTTCATCCGTTCCGTCAGATGCCACGTAAGCGTTACAGTCACGTGCACGTATGCAGGCTACAAAGATAGACAGAAAAATATACGACAAGCAGACCACAATCAAGCAGACAAACAGGCGGCCAATTAGGGAGCCAGGTAGGTAAACAAGCAAGCAGGCAGGCTGACACACAGACACACAGACAGGAACACAAACAGGCACACAGACACAGACAAACACACACACAGGCAGGCAGACAGATTGACAGCCAGCCAACCAGCCAGACAGCCAGACAACCAGGCTAACAGATTGACAGGCAGATAAACAGGCAGACAGACAGAGCCGCACGCAAACAGATAAACAGACAGGCAGACTGAATATTTCTCTGATTAACACTTCTATTTGCAGTTTCGTTCAACCCAAATCCTTGCGATCACAACCATGGATGCAGCAACTTGTGCCTATTGAGACCAACGAACAACACAAAAATCCCAGTCACTGGTGCCTGTGCCTGCCCAGATAACTACGTCCTTGACCACGACGGCAGAGGCTGCTTGGCTAACTGCTCCGCAGCGCATTTCGTCTGTAGGAACACTTTCAAGTGCATTCCGAAATGGTGGAAATGTGACGGTCAGGATGACTGTGGGGATGTAAGTTTCTCTTATTATCAGCTCCGTGCCGAGCGGGGTCTGTTCGTCAACCATGCAGCTCGTGCGTGGACATTCCCTACAGTCTATTTCAATGTATTCAAAGGGCTTCGACGAACTGAACAACTGCGGTCGTAATTTCACCTGCACACCTGGCGAATTCCAGTGCACGACCACTCACCAGTGTCTACATCCTACCAACATCTGTGACGGAATTCGTCAGTGTAGTGACGGAAGCGATGAAGACGGCAGCATTGTCGACTGCTGTAAGGAAATTGTTCTGGCATTTGTCGGTTTCTGCCTGTATTTTGTCCAATCGGTTTGTCTGCCTGTCTCTTCAGTTTAGTGTTTAACAAACGGTTTTCCTTATTGCAGCGTCTTATCTCTGTCTGGCCAGCCAGTTCAAGTGCCCGCAATCCCATCACTGTATCCCCAGAAGCCATGTCTGTGATGGTCGTGCAGACTGTAAGAACGGCGAGGATGAGAAAAGCTGCCAGCGAACCGGCAGCGGCGACGCCAAAAAGTGCACGTCGCTTCAGTTTGAATGCAAAGATGGCTCCTGCATCAGTCAAACAGCAGTTTGCGACAACAAACCCGATTGCAAGGATCGTTCGGACGAAGCTCCAGCGCTGAACTGTACCGCGCTTCCATGCGGCCGGTCGGATATGTATCGATGTCTTGGGGACGGGGTGTGCATTCCCGATGCGCGGCGCTGTGATGGAATAGAGGACTGTCTGGACGGGAGTGACGAGAAGGCCGAGAGTTGCGGTGGAACGACGGGAAAATGCGACCCGGCGGTGTACTTCGTGTGTAACGAAACCAAAAAATGCATATCCCAGAAATGGGTATGCGATGATGAAGGTTGGTCACTAGTACTTATTATTACGGCTTGGATATAATTGGTCTCTAAATCTTGTATACATCTGTGTTTGCAAGTCTGCCTGCCTGCCTGCCTGCCTGCCTGCCTGCCTGCCTGCCTGCCTGCCTGCCTGCCTGCCTGCCTGTCTGTCTGCCTGCCTGTCTGTCTGTCTGTTTGTCTGTCTGTCTGCCTGTGTGTCTGTCTGTCTGTCTGTCTGTCTATCTGACAATTCTTCATGTCTATTCACCTGATTTGCACTTTGTTATAAGGATTGTTCCTTTCACAGAGGACTGCGCAGATGGGAGCGACGAGAAAAACTGTGCTGTTCCCTGCGGACCGTCAGAATTCTCATGCGACGACCACTGCATAGATTTGAAGTTCCGCTGTGACGGCGAGCATGACTGTCGCGATGGATCGGACGAAGCCAATTGCACGTCTATATGCCCAGAAGGTCATATGTCGTGTGCTGATGACAGCGGAATTTGCATCTCCGAAAAATGGAAATGCGACGGCGTCATCGACTGTCCGGATGGCTCGGACGAGAGCGGATGCGATCATTCTTGTGCGCCTGATGAGCATACCTGCAAAAACAAGCGATGCATCGTAAAGCAGTGGCTGTGTGATGGGGAAGATGATTGCCAAGATCGGAGTGATGAAGATGCTGATTTGTGCTCTCGGTTCCCTTGTTTTCCTGATCGCTTCCGGTGCAACAGCGGCACCTGCATTTTGCAAGCTCAGAAATGTGACGGGCACAGAGACTGTGTGGATGGCTCTGACGAAACGATGTGTGCCAGTAAGTCGTGCAATCTGCTAATTCCCATTTCAATGTTTGATTTCATATGCAATATTCAGGCAAAGACCAAGTGTGTCGGTTCCGATGTGCAAACGGCAGATGTTTGTCAAACTTGAAAGAAGTTTGTGACGGGTAAGTCAAGCTTTTAGCGAATACAAGGACAGACCGAAAGACCAGCAAGCAACCAAACAGATAAAAAACAGACAGACAGACAAACAGACAAACAGATAGACAGGCAGACAGACAGACAGACAGACAGACAGACAGACAGACATACAGACACAAATACGCTCCCACTCACACAGTAACTGCATGTTCGAAATATTTGCGAAACTTTGGTTAAGCAAGTAAAGTTTCCAGGGTGAACAATTGTGGTGATAAAAGCGACGAAGACGCCTGTCGACTGAATCCCTGCACACGTTACGGTCAGTGCTCCCAACGATGCCTGTGGGATGGCGACGTGGACAACTTCACCTGCATGTGTGACACTGGATTTCGCAACATCCTCCACGGTAAAAACCGCACTTGCCTGGCTGAGGGTCCACCGGCGTTTCTCCTGGTTGCCGAACAGAACCAACTGCGCAGCCTGGATCCGTACCACCGACGCGGGGAGTACCGGCAGCTGATGGAGCTGAAAGATGAACGCATCTCATTCGTCGATGTCGACATGAGCAACCCGCAGGAGCCGGTGATCTTTTGGAGTAGCCGCGAAAATCGCGTCATTTATCGTCAGAATCTACCTAAGAAGCGAAAGGAACGCGCAGACTTCGATCGAAATGAGCCTTTACCACTGGTATAGTTCCTCCGGTTAATACGAAGACCAAGATGTCCGTTTGTCAGTTTGTAAGCGTGCATGACATATGTCTTTTTTCTCGATTGCTTTGCCTTTCTTGTTTGTCTGCCAGTTACTTTCACCTACTTCATTATCGGTCAGGCGGTTACTGTCAGCTCTGTAAATGTCTACTGTATCGCTGTATGGGTTCGTTCTGCTTGAATCTTCATTCTGAGTGCAGAAACCTTGGCACAGACAGTTTCTTTGGTTCAGGCAAAATGATAAGATTTTGTTCATGTTTTGACAGATCGCGAACGTTCAGGAACCCCGAGGACTGGCAGTGGACTGGGTTAATGACCGGCTCTTCTGGATCGACGGCCATACGAAACAAATTGAAATGTCTTATCTGAACGGTACCCTGCGAACTCCCATTGTGACCAGCGGTCTCGCGGAGCCGTACGACTTGGTGGTCGATCCCGAATCGGGATACATCATTTGGAGTGACATCTCCGGCAACCCTCGCATTGAACGTGCGCGATTCGACGGGACCGACCGAGAGATCCTGGCGCAGGACAATATTCGCTACCCAACCGGGCTCGCTATCGATTACGCAAACAGACGATTGTACTGGGCCGACCCGAAGACGGGCGCTATTGAGACCATGACGGTGGAGGGGAAGGATCGTCGTCGAGTGAAGCACAGCATCTTTGGTAAGGGGACATCTCTCGCTCGTGTCTATGCCGAATTTCTGTTGAATGTCTATGCCTGTGCCTGTGTCTGTGTCTGTGCTTGTGTCTGTGCCTGTGTCTGTGCCTGTGTCTGTGCCTGTGCCTGTGCCTGTGCCTGTGTCTGTGTCTGTGTCTGTGCCTGTGTCTGTGTCTGTGCCTGTGCCTGTGTCTGTGCCTGTGTCTACATGAAATCTGTGCCATATTTGTGCTCATGTCCACCGGTTGGCATTAGAATACACGAATAACACACTGAATACACAAACCACGTGACGCTGTTTGTTTTTCTTGTGATTTTACTGGGTTTTTGTTTGGTATAGATAAAGAGAAGCCTTACAACGTGGATGTCTTCGAGGATCAACTGTTTGTCTCCACCTCCAAAAACAACACCATTTTCCGGCTGAACAAGTTTGGCCTGGGCAATGCCACCGTCTTGGCTAAGGGACTACGACGACCTGCCACCATTCTCATCGTTCAAGAGAAGAAGCAGAACCGACAGCGTAAGACAAAGGAATTTCTGCATCGTAACAATTTGTACAGCGTGTTGGATTTGAATTTGCAGTGCCAAGTTTGTGTGCTGCGGACAGCTGCGAGAAGGGCATGATCTGTGTGGCAGTCCCCCCGGTCGGTCATCGTTGCATCTGTTCCGGCTACTCGACATATAACGAAGCTCGAAAGCAGTGTGAAGGTCCCCCCGACACCTCGTGCAAACCGCCGTGTCAGAATGGGGGAAAATGTGGGCCTTATTTGTCTGGCACAGGCTTCGCGTGTCGGTAAGTACAGCGTGCTGACTGTCTCTCATTCGCGCTCTTCCTATGAACCCGCCCAGTTTGAAGTTTGACCAAAACATACTTTTCACCACGTCAGATGTCCGCCCCAGTATACCGGGCCGAGTTGTGCCGTGCCGAAGTGCTCATCCTACTGCTACAACAACGGCAACTGCAGCTTCAACGGGAGCACGCCCAAGTGCGCATGTGCCCCGCCGTTCAGCGGCGACCGCTGCCAGCAGAATCTTTGTGTCAATCTACATTACTGCGAAAACGGCGGCAACTGCAGTGTCGACGCCAAAGGAAGTTTAGTCTGCGCGTAAGTAATTTAGCGTCAATAGAAGAACAATAGGAGTAATTGAAAAAATAACAACTTGAAATACCAGGCAATTGAAACGAATTTACTTTTGACTTTCAGCTGCCCTTCTGAGTGGGTGGGCCGGCGATGCGACATTCCACGACACGAGTGCGACAACTTTTGTCGGAACAGCGGCTCTTGCTACATGCAAGATGGGAAACCTCACTGCAATTGTTTGTCCGGGTTCTCAGGGAAAACATGCACTGAAGGCGAGGGGGAGTGTGGCCGGTGCCACAACAAAGGCATCTGTTTTGTTGATAAGACCGGAATCGATCGCTGCAAATGCAAAGCCGAGTATGTGTTTTCATTCACTATTGTTAAGTCCATCTGTCTGTCTCTTTACTTGTCTGTCTCTCTACCTGCCTGTCTAGCTGTCTGTCTGTCTCTCTGCCTGCGTACCTATCTGTAAATCAGATATCTGCTTCTCTACCTGTCTATTTTACTGCCTCACTGTCTGTCTGTGTATCTGTGTATCTGTGTATCTGTCTGTCTGTCTGTCTGTCGGTCTGTCTGTCTGTCTGTCTGTCTGTCTGTCTGTTTGTTTGTTTGTCTGTCTGCTTGTCTGTCTGTCGGTCTGTCTGTCCATTTGTTTGTCTGTCTCTCTGCCTGCCTGCCTCCCTATCTGTCAATCAGATGTCTGCTTCTCTACCTGTCTATTTGACTTACTGACTGACTGTCTGTCTGTTTGTCTCTCTGTCTGTCTGTTGATCCTTTTTTTGGATGTCGGACTGTTTCTCTGCTTTTCTGGCGTTTTGTCCATCAGCAATGCTTGGCTAGGTAGATTTAGTTCGCCAGACTGTATTTCTGGTCGTGCGGTGGTCGATCTAATCGTCTTCTGAATGTTTCTAACACTCCTCGTTGCAGTTTCAAGGGAGATAAATGTGAGGAGTGCGATGAGCTACAATGCAGCAACCATGGAGTCTGCGCGGTCAATGGTGGAAAGCCGCGGTGCAATTGCTCTGCCGGGTACAGCGGACAGAGATGCCAGAAGGATCTCTGCCAGGGTTTCTGTAAAGCGGGAACATGTATTCGGAGTCACCCTCCCCGGTGTAACTGTCCACCGTCTAGAACCGGCGCACGATGTGAGATTGAGCAGGACTGCGCGTGTCGAAACAACGGAACTTGCGGTGAACTGATAAAGGGTGGTGGAGCGCCGGAAAGACGTTGCAAGTGTATAGGAAACTTTTACGGTACGAAAATCGTTTGTGTCGGGTGTCCCTCCCCGGGTGAAACGGGTTTAGTATCGGAGCTCTAATTAGCTTTTTATTAAAACATAGGCAAACTTTGCGAATTCGTTCCCGACTGTGCTGCACTGCAGTGCCTAAACGGTGGCAAATGCATCACCGATCCTCATACGAAATTTCGCTGCGAGTAAGTTCAAACGCATGTTGAGAAGATACTGTAAACTCATGTGTTGAGAACATTGTGAGTGTCATCATGATGATTTCCTCATAGTTGTCCTCCGTCTCGGACCGGAAGCCGTTGTGAATCCGAACAGATGTGTTATAACTTCTGCCTCAATGGTGGGACGTGTTTACCACCCCTGTCTGGATACGGAACTCCAACTTGCATGTAAGGACACCTTCGAATGCCTTGAGGCAGATGCTCCGCTCAAAGATACAGACAGTTGATGAGCTGTGGAATCAGACAAATTCGACTACATAGGGAAGACAGATTAAGCGACTGGCTGAATTACAGACATACTAACTCATGAAACATACAAAGAGCGGGAGAGAGAGAGACAGAATAAATACAAATCAATAAGCAGACAGACAGGCAGACAGACAGACAGACATACAGACATGCAGGCAGGCAGGCAGACTGACAGACAGAAAGACATGCAGGCAGGCAGACTGGCAGACAGGCAGGCAAGCAGACAGGCAGACTGACAGACAGGCAGGCATCTAGGCAGAGAGACAGAGAGACAGGACAAACAAAGTTTACAAAAGGCAGACATTCATCGCTAAATGTCAATGTCCGACTCCGCAGATGTTCCACTGACTATATGGGAACCCACTGTGACACCCACATCTTTGAAATCGAGCCTCCCACGAAGGATGAAAGCGAGACGGCGTCCACTGAGACAGCTGTCGCTGTCGGCATTCCAATCGTCATCATCTTGCTCGCCCTTTTGGTCGTGGCTGGAACATTCGCCTGGAAACGCCGCTCCCGCGCAAAGGCTTTCCAGCACATCTTAATGGAGGTAAGGACTGGTCGATCAGCGTCTCAGCAGTAACACTTTCGATCGAGATGAATGAACGATTTTTTACAAATTTTTCTCGTTCCATTCTAGGAAGTCGGAGGGGATGGTCATGATGTGGCTATCAGCAATCCGATGTTCCAGAAGGACGAAAGCGGCTACGAAGACGAGGATGTTCTCCATCCGGACAAAGTGGCCTTCGCCAATCCCATTTATGAGTCGTGCTTCTACAATCGTAATGGCCGTAAAAACGGCGACACCGAGAAGGCCGGCCTGTTACAGCTGCAGGATGAAGATGCGGAGGTGATTCGCAATACCGCGACGTTGAGCACCTCCACCAATGGTCATGTCAAAGTGTGACCAACCGTCATGTCAAGACGTGACTAACGGTCATATCAAGGTGTGACCAACGGTCATGTCAAGGTGTGACCAACCGTCATGTCAAGACGTGACTAACGGTCATATCAAGGTGTGACCAACGGTCACGTCAAGGTGTGACCAACGGTCATGTCTAGGCGTGACCAACGGTCATGTCAAGGCGTGACCAACGGTCACGTCAAGGTGTGACCAACGGTCATGTCAAGGTGTGACTAACTTTCTCCGAAAGATCTCGATCTGCTTGCCTGACAAAAGTCTCTGGTCTATTGTGTGTGGGAGTTTCTTCCCCGTTTGGGTTGTTAAATGGCCTGCTGTTGCATACTGTACACTTACGATACCACGATCTTTCCTTTGGACTTGCATGGTTTTCGATTTCACATAAACTTCTTGGGCTTCCCAACCTTTTTCTAGGCTACTTGTAGTATTTTTTATTCAATTGCTCGTTCTGATATTTTTTTGAATTGGTATGTTTCGTGCCCGTAAAAATATTTTCCATAGACTGTTGGTCAGCCGGAGCCAAACACGCCTGACTGAACGATCACTCCTTTATGAGTCCTTTGAGTGGTTTCCCACAGGACACGCTCACTCGCACTGAATCTTCCACTCGGTTGGACGCTTGGAAAAAGTTCCCTGTAGATGTCGCTGACTACACATTTGACAAAAATGCTTAGCTGACCGCGTCAAGCCGTTAAACTCGTTAGTTGCATTGATACAAGCACTAACCGAGTTAACTAGCTTGACTCGGGTGAGCCAAGTATTCTGTATGTAGTGACCAAATTGTTTTCGATTAGTTTACGTATCGTATCGTATCTTTGGTAAAAATGTAAGGTGTATGAGGGATTCTGGAATGGGCCACTTGACTTTCCCGTACCCTGGAATGAACCACTCTGGAATCACAACTTCCACACAGGTTTTGGCTATCACCAAGGTCTTAAACGACAGAGAATAATCGATAACCCCGGTGGAACGCGTATCACATATGAAAAACAATTGTGGGAACATGTTTAAAAAACGAAATAATTGGACGGCTGAAAAAAGGTCCCTACAGAGGTCGCTCACTATGCAGTGACTCATCTGTTGTCGATTAATTTGCGACAGAGCGCCCCCTGCCAGCCGAAGGCTCCATTTCAGGACCCTCATACACCAATACAATACGAGTGAGTCGGACTGTCGGAGTGACTGTGACGGTTTGGCGGGAACACTGCTG
>LRSR01005399.1:0-11699 GCA_001579985.1 Hypsibius dujardini | reverse complement strand
GGCGGGGGGCAATGCTCAGGGGTCCCAGATTGATGGGTATTTGAGTTGTATTCGTGTGCTGCCAAAATATTTGTGCATCGAAATTCTCCCTCTTCCGACCGCCGTAGACGGAGAGCAATATTTTCACTTTAGAGCTGTATTTTTTAAGCTGCTTTGAGGGGGATTTTTAATCTCTGGAAATGAATTTGGGAGTTTGTAAAGAATTGTTTTGCTGCTGAGCTGGGGACACGCCAAGGTGATACTAACTCATCAATCAATCGCGTGATCTTCGCACAGACCAAATCCTCGCTTAATCGAGCATCGATCGCTTGCGCCTTACCATCCCGTTGCAGCCGCATTGACCTCCCTGTGCTCTGCGCCGTCTCCAACACAAGCCCCACCATGGTGCTCGTCACAGTACGCGGAATCGCCATCGAATTTCCCTACGAACCGTATGCCATTCAGGTGAACTACATGGAGAAAGTGATAGAAGCGCTGCAGACGAAATCAAACGCTCTGCTGGAGAGTCCCACCGGCACGGGTAAGACGCTCTGCCTCTTGTGTGCCTCTATGGCCTGGCTGGAGCACCATAAGAAGCTGTACCCGCCAAGTGTCTTTTCGAGTAATCAGACGCATGGGGAGTTTGGTGTCGGCGGGGAAGACCGTCGACGGAAGAGGATGGAGAATGTGCGCAGCACCGAGACGCCGCGGATTATTTATGCTTCCCGGACGCATTCCCAGTTGGCGCAGGTCATGCAGGAGCTGAAGAAAACTCCCTATAAAAGGTACAGTTTTCAGTGCTTCGGAATCGGATGAAGTGGTAGAGGCTGCTGTTCTTAATGTCATTGTCTTCTCGTGGTTGTTGGGTTGGCCATTTAATTAGTCGCTGGATTGATTGATTGGTTTGCGTGTGGTTTGTCCACGAGTCGATTGATTGATTGATTGGTTTGCGTGTGGTTTGTCCACGAGTCGATTGATTGATTATGCGTATGCTGTACAGGAATGTTCGGTTCCATTAAAGATTACTTCGTTTTTGACTTATTGCTTCGTTTTTGACTTATTGTTTTGTAGTTTCGGTAGACTGGGGATATGTCTGCTGGAGTAAAGCCCCAAGTAATAAATGACGCATTGGTTCAGGATTTCATTAGATTCCGATAGCTGTTGTGTGGTACGGAAGGGGCGGGGCGCTCAAGTTTTCATTTCAGCGGGTTTCTTATGGTTTAGAGAAAGTGGTTTATTTGATAGGCCGATAGCCCAACTTTTTATCTCATGAGCTGACCAACCGCTACTATTTTACTTGGTGAACTACTTGACGAGGTGCCGCTCTGTTGGTCGCTGTTCATACATGCTTATTTTACTCTTCCCTGATTGCAGAACGAAGGTTTCCATTATGGGTTCGCGCGATCAAATGTGCCTCAACACCGACGTGTCGCGCCTGCCCAGCAATGCCGCCAAAAACGGTGCCTGTCGCGAGAAGGTGAAAGCTCGCAGCTGCCACTACTACAACAATCTTGACGAGAAAATGGATTCGCTGTCACTGGAGCCCGTGGCGGACATTGAAGAGCTCGTCGGCTTCGGAAAACGGAATCGCGTTTGTCCGTACTACCTCGCAAAAGCCGGCGAAAAACAGGCTGATCTCATCTTCATGCCGTACAACTACATCTTCGACCCTGCGGTGAGGCGAACGGTGAAACTGGACCTGATGAACGCCGTGGTGATTTTGGATGAGGGACACAATGTCGGGAAGGTGTGCGAAGAGAGTTACTCTCACGAAATCACATCCGTGGATTTGGCTGTTTGCATTCGTGAGATTGGCCGGATTTTGACTTACATGGCGAAAAGGGAGAAGGAGACTACCGGGAAAACGGTTGACGTCCATCAAGCTACTTCACAGGTATTTGTACAGCTGCTTGCAGGTTACTTGCAAACTTTTGATTTGGTGTGGTTTGACAAATAAGACTACACGTTGTTTGATTGGGGGAAATTTCAAACTGGCTTATCGATCAATCAACTCAATATGCGCATTACGAATTTCGTTGCCCTAAAATCTTGATTTGTTGTTGTTTTCTTCGATTGATTCATGTCTGGGGATTCATTAAATTCGAGCTGGCCAAAGACACTTCCGTCAAAACCGTGCAGGATATTGCAAGTGCTGCCCCGGAATTTTGAAACAAGCTGGTTACTCTGGAGCACTGCGAGGCTTTGTGGGAGAGTATTCCGAACCGCATCGCTGCAGTCATTGCGAAGAAGAAGGCGCGAATCAAGTACTAATCGCTTGATTGATTGTGTCTTTTTTGGTTTGAATTTGTCAAGGTAGTCTGTCACCCGTTTTCACTTTCCACTGTGCCAAATTTCTTTTGCATTAAGAAATTAAAACTTTGTAGCATGTGTAGTCTTGCGGCTCACGATACGTCAAAGCAAAAGTTTGCAAGTAACCTGCAATTAGCTGTAACATCGAAGCAGACCAAACTTTGGCTGTTAGGGAATTGCCTGTTTCCTTTGATGGGCTTTAACGTGTGCAGGTCGATACGATTGGAAGATTTATCCGACTTTGCCTTTAGCCAATGCGGGATTTGAATACCGACTCTCTGGATGCACCCGCGACTATTGGAGATGTGGCAGAACTGAAACGTGCGCTGTTGGATTTTGAAAAGGCATTTGACAGTATTACTGTGTCGGAAAATGCAGACTTAAATGTGAGAAGCCTGACCTTCTTGGCGGAGCTGTTCAACGCTGCCGGCATCACTCAACAGCGGTTTGGCATGCTCTACGTAACGATGGAAAACCTGACAAAGGAAACAGCGGAGAAGGAGGAGCGGGGCAGTGTGATCAGCGGCGTCGTCGCGCCGGTGCAGAAATTCATGGAACTACTCTGCATGGCATTTGCAGGTTCTCAAGAAATTGCCTTTGTTTCCAGACTACTTTTTTGTTTTTGTTTTGTTGTTGTTTGCCATCTGTCTAGTTTTCTCTTCCTGCCTCCTTGTCTGTTTGTCTGTCTGCCTGCCTGTTTCTTTGGTTACCTGTTTGTCTACCTAAATGTACCTGACGATTTGTTTGGCCACCTGTCTGTCTATCTCTACCGGTTTGGCTGACTGAATGAAAGCCTATCTGTCTGTTTGTCTGGTTGCCTGTGTGCCTGTCGGTCTGTCTGTCTGTCTGTCTATCTCTCTACCGGTTTGGCTGACTGAATGAAAGTCTATCTGTCTGTTTATCTGGTTGCCTGTGTGCCTGTCTGTCTGTCTGTCTGTCTGTCTGTCTGTCTGTCTCTGTCTGTCTGTCTGTCTGTCTGTCGGTCTATCTATTTGTTTGGCGATTTGGCTTGCTGTTGGTATGTCTGTGGCCTTCCTTACTTTCTTGCAATCACATTAATCTTCACCACCCGTAAATATGTTTGTATATCTTTAATAGCGATATCGTAATTTGGTTGTGATGGTCTTTTTGCAGAGGAAACGAAGAAGTACCATAATTTCTTTCGGGTTTACATTCGAAATGAAGATGTCAAGAAACGAGCGCGAGAAGGCTGGAACACGGACGCAGTCACGACGAAGCTCTCCCGGATTCTTAGCGTGTGGTGTCTTAGCCCAGGCTGTACGATGAAAACGATTGCCAGCAGTGGAATCCACTCTATGTTGATTACTTCCGGTACACTCGCGCCAATGGAGCCTCTCTTGAAGGAGCTTATGATACCGTTTACCATTCAGTTATCTAATCCGCACATCATAAAAAGTAGTCAGGTATAGTGAGCTTGTTGAACTTGCACTTGAACTTGAACTTGTTAGTGAAGGGAGCACTTGTTGCACATAATTCCAAAATTTGGGATTAACTCTGCAGTAAATTCACAATTTCTGATAGGTGTGGATGGGAATCATTGGCAAGGGCCCCGACAACATCCAGTGGTCATCGGGCTACGAGAACAGGGACAACATCAGCTATCGGCGCTCACTGGGACGAGGAATTCTTAATCTGTTGGATTCAATACCGGACGGCGTGCTGGTGTTTTTCTCTTCCTACTGGACCATGCAGAGTAGCATTGAGACGTGGACTGCAGAAGGTATCTGGGATGGGATGAATAAAAAGAAGACGTGCTTTGTCGAACCGACCAACCGGAATGACTTCACTGCGGCTCTCGCTGATTATTTCCGCATTGTCAAGCAGAAGGAGAATGGCGCGGCCTTTTTCGGAGTTTGTCGGGGTAAAATTAGTGAAGGTATGTAAAGTTTCTTTCTATTACCATACGTATTTATATTTGTTTGTGCCTTTTCTCCATGTCTGAACGAAGTTTGACATTCCTTCCCCGTAACCTTTCGCGATCTTTCGGAAAGCTTAGAAGTCGCATTTCTTTCCAGGCGTTGATTTTCCCGATTGTTGCGCTCGGGCGGTGATTGTAACTGGTGTCCCATTCCCTGCGGCGAAAGAGCCGAGAGTTCTGGTGAAGAGGAAATATCTGGATCAGTCGTATCAGCAAGTGGAAACGAGGACGTTGACGTCCCACGACTGGTACAATCGAGAGGCCTTTTCCGCGGTCAACCAAGCTCTCGGACGCGTCATTCGCCACGCTCAGGACTTTGGGGCATGTATCCTCTGTGACTATCGATTCGAGATGGAAGGTAATCGCAGGATGCTCAGCGGTTGGCTGCGGAATGTGGCGAGGAGTTACACATTTGCCCTCGGAAAACGGTACGTCCATCCCTTAACTAATTTTAATGCTCTGGCAGCCAGTTGACCTTTTTTATTTCTTCCCTTTTGTGTGGCAGATCAATGGCGGAATTCTTCGCTGGACACACTGGAATTGTTCGTTCCGCACCACAAGATGTTTCCGATATGGGAATGTCCGGCAGTGCCAGGCCCGCTAGCCGACCAAAACGAGAACTGTCAGCCGATGGCACTTCTTCCAGTTGCAAGTCTGCATGTGGATCTCGGAGTCAGTGCATGCCGGAGCCGGTCTTCGATAATGCTGCTCTGTCGGTCTACTGCAGCTTGCCCGTGACTTCCGTCGCGCAACCGTTAACCGCTGAAGGTGGCAAAAGGATTTCAGTGTTTGATGCGTTGAACGCTCAAGTCTCTTCGACTTCCCTTCCGTCCGTTAACCTATCGACAGAACCGAAAGCTCCACGGGTAAGTTAAGTTTAAGAATCAGAAATATGGACTGTATTTATGTGAATTAACAGACCCGATGACCACTGAATGTTGTCGGGGCCCTTGCCAATGATTCCCATCCACACCTATCAGAAATTGTGAATTTACTGCAGACTTAATCCCAAATTTTGGAATTATGTGCAACAAGTGCCCCCTTCACTAACAAGTTCAAGTGCCTCCTAGTTAGGTAGTCCACTATACCTGACTACTTTTTATGATGTGCGGATTAGATAACTGAATGGTAAACGGTATCATAAGCTCCTTCAAGAGAGGCTCCATTGGCGCGAGTGTACCGGAAGTAATCAACATGGAGTGGATTTCAGTTAAATTTATGAATCAGAAATATGGACGGAATTTATTTTAATTCTCATTACTATTCAGTTTCCTTGTCTTCCAGTTCCCCGTCTCCCTGTCGACCATACCCGACATTCCCTCCTCTTTCCCTTCTTCTCACCCTCGCAAACACCGCGTTATTCCTCGACCGTTTGACCTGGACACCAAGGAAGTCACGTCCAGTGGAGAAAGCCGTGTCCCGGGAGTGCCGACTGGCTTCGTGAAGGTTATACCACGCCCGATGACGACAGTACTGGGCGTTACACAGCCAACCGTACGGTCCACTCTACCATCGACTTGTTGTCCCACGGCCAAGCCAAAGCTCTCCGTTCCGGAGACCATCGCCATCATCCGGAACGATCTCAACGCGGCGGATTTCAAGCATTTAAGCGGAATTTTGTCAGAGTTACGCAAGCCCGCAACGGAAGGATGTCTAGCCCTGACCGTAGCGCTTGCGAACTTGGACGATAAAGTGAAGAGGAATAAGGTGGCGTTGTTGTTGAGTAGTTTCATACCGAAAAAGTTTCGTGGCGAGTATGAAACATTTTTGAGAGAACATGCGATTTTGACTGTCCTCGAATAAGCGAGTATGAAGCATTTTTGAAAGAACATGCGATTTTGACTGTCCTCGAATAAGCGGATACAACTCTGGTCGCCTCCGGTCGTTTTTGAGCGGTGATCGCTCGACGGCGTCCTGCCTACTTTTAGTTCTTCAGTTCTGTGAAATAATATTTCTGGTTGGGGAAACGGAAACATTCTCTGACAATGAATCAAAGGGTGTGGCAGGGTGACGCTAAGTGGAAATGTGATACAATGGGCTCACCATAAGGTTATCTCTTGCCGAGCCGAGTGTTTCAAAGTGGTAAGTATTTTCGCACTCGTCCCACTCAGTTCGTGATCCTCGGGATGATTGCAAATATCCTTTGCGGTTCTTCAAATATCTTGTAATATTTCTGGTTGGGGAAACGGAAACGTTCCCTGACAATGAATCAAAGGGTGCGGCAGGGTGACGCTAAGTGGAAATGTGATACAATGGGCTCACCATATGGTTATCTCTTGCCGAGTCGAGTGTTTCAAAGTGGTAAGTATTTTCGCACTCGTCCCACTCAGTTCGTGATCCTCGGGATGATTGCAAATATCCTTTGCGGTTCTTCAAATATCTTGTAATATTCCTAATTGGGGAAACGGAAACGTTCTCTGACAATGAATCAAAGGGTGTGGCAGGGTGACGCAAAAGTGGAAATGTGATACAATGGGCTCACCATATGGTTATCTCTTGCCGAGCCGAGTGTTTCAAAGTGGTAAGTATTTTCGCACTCGTCCCACTCAGTTCGTGATCCTCGGGATGATTGCAAATATCCTTTTGCGGTTCTTCAAATATCTCGCAGCCGCGAGTTTGAGTATTTGGACCGATGCTTATGCGCTTTAACTTGGAGGTAAGGTTCAGTTTTTGTAATACTGCTGCGGCATGTTTCTGTTGGCGTGTTGCGAGCAGACACAAGCCACTTCTCCGCATGGCCGATCTCTTTTTGGAACATGACTCAGGATTGCAATCAATTCAATACCTCATTCCCCCTTTCTGTTCTCCAAATTTATCCTTCACAAAGATTTAAAATTTTTAAGATTTGGCGTGGTTAAAATGCGTCCTTGGCGTGAACTTTTAACCCCAAAAAGTGTAGCCTTATTTGGAAAGATTACCTCGTGCAGTGCATCGTTGATTGATTGATTAATCGTAACAGAATTTAGTATCTTCGTCTATCCGGTTTTTTTTGGAAAATCCTCTCCTCGATACCTTGCTTTATGTGCAAAGATTTTTCGATGCAATTAAAAACCAAACGTTGCTGAACTCCGGAAGGAAAGAAGGACAGTGATGCAGAGAAGACCGGAACTGCAATGGTCCATAAGATGTATCGATCGATTGAGTGATTGGAACAGCGCTCCGTTGTTCAAACGTATTCACTGCCTGATTGATTGATGAATTAAGGAATTTACATTTACACTGTTTTATGTTTGTGCTTTAGACATTCCGCTTTCCCGCATTCTGAGCGGCTGTTAAAAAGCACCAAACTTTCATGTGGCCCTACCAGCAGCCCGGCCCGCCGCGTCACCCGATGGCTGGCGTGCCTCAAGTGCCCCATCCGGCTTACTATCAGCCCGCGCCACCGCCCGGCGGAGTCCACCCGGATGATCTCGCTCATGCTGCCGAGCAATGGGCTCGAATGCAAGCTCCTCCACCGCAACCTCAGCAGCAGTATCCCCCATACCACAACCATCAAGACCCACAAGCGCCCCAACATTGGCAGCAATCTAACCAACCGCTTCAGTTCCACAATCCCGAACCTCAACATCGTTTACCTCTACCTTTTCCCCCGTCTCCACATGGACAACAAAATCAGCCATTCCACGGCCAGCAGAATCAAATGCAGTTCCAGAATCCTCAAGGTGCCCCCCAGCAGTTTCAAAATCCCTCAGTGGTGGTCCAACAGCAGCAGTTTCACCCTCAGTCTCAGTTTCCCGAGCAGCCGCCTCCACCGCGTCACTCGGGCCTCTTGCCGACTCCGCAAAACGATTTTAACTACGGACGGCCACCCGAAGGCAACCATTTCCATCCACCGGAGCAACACTTCGAAGCGCCCCGGCCGCCGTGGCAGCAGCCGCCGCATCCTCAACAAGGTCCAGCGGGTCCGCAGCAACACTACCAGCCGCCGCAGCAGCAGCAGCAGCAGCTGATGGAGACGGTTCCGCTGGAGCATCCACCTGCCCCGTATTACCAGTACACCCTGGCGGGGAATTTGGAGTACGTCGATCCCAGTGGTAGCGGTGTAGACCCGCAGTATGCCGGCTTCGATTTTGAAGGCTACTACGCGCAACAGCAGAGCGCGGAAGCTTTGAAGAAGCTCCCGCCGTGGATCAGAGAGGGATTGGAGAAGTTGGAGCGGGAAAAGCAAAAGGAACGGGAGAAGCAGCGGTTTATGCAGCAGTACGAGACACGAATGAAGGAGGAGAGCAGTGGTGCGGCCGATAAGACCGGTCGGTCGAGGTTTTCCAGTTCGCCCAGTCGCAGCCGGTCAGTTTCGGCGGAGAAGGATAAAAGCGAGTCAGAGGAGGAGTTTGACGCGGATGTGATTTCTATGACAGAGGAAGAGAAGCAGGTACCAACAATATTCTATGCATGGTGACATATTATGGTGATGCTGGGTCAGTGTGTTTGCGAAGTTCTCCATCTTTCTCTTCGGTTGTGCTCGTATCTCTATATCTATTGCTTTAGCTGTCTGCACACTAACCAGATTGATTTTGCCAGGTTGTAATGTTGAAAGCGATGAAGGAAATGGTCACGGCAGTTCTGATGGCCAGTACCACAAGGGTTCTGGAGAAGGCCTGTTTGGAGGAAATCGAGGCGAGGAAGGTTGTGCTGAAGCAGGCCGCTGTCCAGCCCGTACGAATGTCAGCTGCACTAGCTTCATTGGCGCAGTTCGGAAGTAGCGACTCGGACTCAGACGAAGAACGGCTTCCTCCGCCACCACCCGGTGTATTGAAGTCACTCTCAACGGCGCAAAAGCTATCGGATAAGCAGGCGCCATTGCCCGGAATCGCGTCGCGGGGATCAAGCAGCGAGAAATCGCCTTCGCCAAGACCAAAGGCACAACGAGAAAAGAGCCCACCGGTTACGACTAAGGTAAATCACTCATGTGTCATTCATCGTTAGTTATAATTAGACTGCTGTTATAACCCGAGATATTTTTCCAGGAATCGTATAAATATCTTTCTATTTATAGGCCAATGCAAAACCGGAAGATCGAGATGGTTCCCCAGTCGTCCGGCGAAATAATGGTTCCGCCAGTCCGTCCCGAACGAAATCAGGCCACCGAAATTCTTCATCGCCAAAGCGGACCTCGTCTGCTAGGAAACACAGCAATCGACGTAGCCCTAGTTCTTCCTCCGATTCCGATTCTCACCGTGGACGGAGAAAACGCGTGTCGCCACTCCAGCGAACGGATTCAGTCTCTTCGCGTTCGTCTGCTAGAAAGCCGAGGAGCCCTTCCCCGCTGCCGCGCGATAGAACGGCAAGTGTGGCGAAGTCACTTTCCAAACCAGATGACCGACAACGCGGCCGACGAAGGAGTTCATCTGTGGAAGACCACATCTCCTCGTCTCGGCGATCACGCAAGAGTCCTTCTCCACGGCCGCGAACTACCAGCAGCAGTAAGATGTCATCCAGTTCGGTGAAGGACCAAAACCCGAGAGTACGCGATTCTTCGATGGAGGATGGGCAGGTTCATTCACAGGGATCTCAATCACCACCTAAGCGGAGAAGCAGTCCGGCGTCATCGGATCGTGCTGATAAAGATAGCAGTGATAGGAAAGTTAGTCGGCCGGATGGAAAAGGGAAGGATTCTGCAATGGAGGAACGCTCAAGGCGAACGGAAAAGGAGAAGGATCGATTGAAGCGAAAAGACAAACATGATTCCAGCCCAGTGGAGGAAGAGCGATCATCAAGAAAGCAGCGGGAGAACGAGAGGAAAAAGACTCGCGCCGACGATAATGGATCAAGAGACCGGCGGGATTCTGCTGGATCTAGGGAGCACAGGCAAAGGTATTCTTGAGCGTTGCTCAGGCTGTCAGTTTCTGATCAGTTATCAGCGCTTCACAGGTAAACCACGTTCTTCTTAATGGCTTCTCGTACAGTAACACTCGATGAACAGATCAAAAGTTTTTGTAACTACATAGCATGTCTGCTGTTAATAATATCTGATTTTTCTCCATTTAGCCTGCTGGAGATGCTGCTTGCTTATCATGTGCCATCCGTGGTTTCGCTCCACCGGCCGCTGGAACTCCAATGCCGCACCATTCTGACAGCAGTCCAATGATCCCGTCCTTTTTGTACTTTCTGTATCCGATGTAGCCGATAAATAAGAGTGCCCCGGCTAATCCCAGAAATGCCAGGGACATTTCGCGTAGCGCCTTTTTCTACTTTGTACCTATTCACGTAACACAATCAGAATGACAAACAAGAGAAATGTGAAGGAGATGTTCCGTCTCTTTAAAACCGCTTTCATCTGCCAGTTTGGTCTCCAAGCAAAAGATGCTCCATTAATTCCTGGAATGTATTCATATCGTACAATTGCTCACTCTGGGGACCATGAATGAGTGCACCGGAGGGTCTGGGGGTATGGGCAAAAGGGGCGGAGCAGGGGGTATGGGCAAAAGGGGCGGAACAGGGAGTATGGGCAAAAGGGGCGGCGCAGGGGGTATGGGCAAAAGGGGCGGAGCAGGGGGTATGGGCAAAAGGGGCGGAGCAGTGGGGTGGTCAGGCGGTTGATTGTGCGATTGTTTGAAAACCACCCCCTGCCCTGCCCCTTTTGCCCATTCCCCGGACCCTCAATTGTACTCAATCTTGTCGTTGACTGTATAACGATGAGTTTCAGTACCGACCCACAGAGGACGGCTATGGCTTCAATTTTCGCAACCGATAAAAAACTGCTGTGCCACACCCTAAAAAGAGGACGTGCGGCAATGTTACTGTAGAAGATAAAAAAACAACTAACGCGTGTGAGAGTACGAAGGAGATTCATTCTTGGATGTCTTTCCGTGGATCATGTGAGCCGAAAAATTTCGCGTAGTAATTGGGGTAGAACGTAATGAACGCTTTCAATCGCTCCAGACGCTCCCGCGGATCCTTGATGGCATCCGTCATTTTCAACAACGAGTACTGGAGGGAAAGAAAAACATTATTATCATTCCGCAATAATGTCAGATCAGTGAAATCTTTCAATCAGTAAATGAACACTGACCAATTCTTCCGAAGTAATCTTCCCCTTTCCATCCTCAAAAAAGTGCTCCACCAAAACCGGTCTAGCGCAACAGAAGTTCCGCCGAGGAGCTGCAACCAAGGCACCATTTATAATACGTAATACGCGGAACATGAACGGCACAATCAACAACAAAATTGTTTACCTCCACGGCCGAGCTGACCGGACCTGATTAAGCACGCCTTCAGTTCATCACCCAGGCCAGCCGGTATTTCGAAAATGACGGCGGCGTGTTCCAGCATAAAATAAAGGATTTCCCTTCCAGACTGCTCCGGCACCATAGTTGGAAATACGACCGCGACAAATTTCTCCAAGATGAAAAAGTGGTTAGCAATCTGAGAAAAAAAAGGATCGTTCCAGCAGGCAAACTTGATTTTGCCTCTCGACTACGTATCATCTAGTCGGTCAGTCCTTTCTAACCGCGCAGTCATAACGGCAAGT
>LRSR01005397.1:0-29299 GCA_001579985.1 Hypsibius dujardini | reverse complement strand
AGATTTTCGATTCCCAGTTTGTCCTGAAAACCTGCTCCCTACGAATAACCGGTCCGGCTTCCTTCCAAATCTGCAACTCAATCTTAACTGGCACGACCATCCCGAGCGCGAGCTACCTGGTATAACAATAAAGCACCAACCACCAAGACTGTATTAATTGTAATGTGACATTGTAATGGGTTTAGATTGCTCCTGTGCCGCCGGGTCCGGGAACGGGCACTACCACGACAATATTTTGGGATGATCCCGTTCTGGTCAGCAGCACCAACGGTGACACCACCAACTACCTCAAGTCTCAACAGGGGGGCACCTACCAAATTCCCAATACCATCACCACCGCTCCAGACATCACCGAAGTGCAGGTGTACACGATCACAGCCACCGACACCGCGGCCGGAAGTAACTTTGTTCCAGTAACTCGGACGATTACGGTACGATCGGTCTGCGGACCAATACGTCAATCAAGCGATTCGGTCCGCTGACCAGTTTGCATAAATTCGTTCAGGTTATCCTCAATGCCGGATGTTGAGGAGGAGTCGGGTCTCCGACAAGGGCCAGGCAAAAAGCTCCCCATTCAAGAAAAAAGCAACAGTAGAAACATCGCCCACGAAATTCGGAAACAGCTCCCGTCAGAGGGGAAGAGATCTGCCGAATAGAAAATAGGCGACACGAGTTACTCGCTCTATTTCGTCCCTTACCTGGCGGCGGGCATGGCTTTTTCTTCCTTCGGGAAGCAGACATTTTGTTGATGTCTGATCGACCGACATAACAGCATCACAGAACCGCTGCAGGGCGGACCATATCAACCTACCGTACAACACCAGACAACGTTATTAAAAACTGCTGGTCAAGGTAGCAGTCCTAGCCAAAGGCAGTGTTCAGCTGTTCATATCACTATAGACTGTTCTTGGTTTTTGAATATATATTTATTAATTTAATAAAACCGGAAATATTTATCTATTAGAAGGTTTATTTGTTTTGTACATGCGCACCAGTGATGCAAACAATAAAAATCGCGTTTACCTGCAGGTGGCGCTGTTTCAGTTCGCGCCGACTGCCTTACTGTTGACCTGAATGACGGAAGGCTCGCATAAATTAGGTCGCTCGCATTCGCATACATAGACAATGCATGCTCAGATTCATCATGTTGCGGATTCTTGATCAATACACACCACCATTGTCGCTACTAACGTTTCCCTTCAACGAAACGTCAGCAAAATATTATACCAGCACAACGAACGATTCAGCGGTCCGCGGATCGATCCCGAGAGCCTAAGCGCCATCAGAGATGCCCAATTCCCGGTTGCCTGTATTCTCCCTCATACTTGTATTTATCGTTCGGTTTTATCATACGGAGGCAGCTTTTGCCGTACCAGCGGCCACGGTCGTGCCTCGACCGACCTACGCACGCTACCTACTCAGACGGAGTTGTGTCAGTCCGCTGATCCGACAAGCCAGCTTCAACGCCACCAACTGCGCCTATTGGACGGCCTTCTGTCGCAACGACTCATCCCTCACCATTTGGCCAGAACAACGGAGCCTGGTGGGGAAGTTTCTCTGCATTCCAGGCGATCCGCCGTATGCATTCGGCAACAGTTCCTACGGGCAGTGTACGCCCTTCACTTTCATCGGCATCTCCCAGGTGCCGACGGTGACGAACCCTTCAGGCGTCACGCAAGTGACGGTGCCGTGCAATTTTCCCGCGAATACAATCATCACCGGAACGGCGACACCGAAATTGCTGGTGCGAAAAACATGAGCTAATCAATCAATTGACGCGGTAACTCGTGCCGCCATTTTCGCGTCGACGTGGGAGCATATGTTTTAAAAGGCCGTTAGTTGATTGGTTGATTGGTTTGAAAAATGGTCTTTAGAACCCTTCAGGCCAAATTTTAGACCAAAATTCCGGCTTTTCATTTTGAAACAAGCAATTTTGAATATAACTTGAAATCAGATACTTTATCACGTGTTGATTTATAATTTAGTTTAAGTCAGAAAATGTGTACACTAATCATTTTAAATCAACGGGGAATTCAATTCAATTCGGATTTAAAGTACCGAAAAACAGCATAAATATATTATATTATATATATATATTCGAATAAAATATACTTTGGTCAATTTCTTAGAGTCAATTCAGAAGATGTACAGTATTTAAACGCTAGATCCAATGCACTCATGATACCAGACACATGTACTGTTGGCACTGGAAACCGTTGAGTGGGCGATTAATGGTTTGCCGAAACAGTACTCTGTCTGCCTTCCTTCCTTCTTATATCGGTTTTGCCCTGTTTGTGTAAAACAATCAGCAAAAAAAGATATAATGAAAAAAAAGTGTTCCCAGTCGGAATTGAACCGCCGACCTTCTGATTGTTACCGTTACAATATGGGAACACTTGCTGTGTTATTGTGTGCTCCCTTCACTGATTACCTGTTTGTTACAGAAGTCTTGTCTATTTTCAGGCATCGCCACTTCCAGACACTTTGGTAAGTCCGTATGTGTGGTACCTCACGGTGGTGGCCAGCAGTAACGGAGACTTCAGCCCGAATTACATTGCCCCCGATGGGTCGGGAGGCTTCAAGACGACCGGTGTACGGCCGCCGTTCGACACTGTCCAGATCATTTCCGTGCTCGTCCAGGACACCTTGACCGACTTCATCTCCAACGCCATCAACATCACGGTATATCGGTTCATTCCTCAACATGCACAACCAACTAGGCACAGAAAACCATACCCATTCCGAATATTAATAGATTTTCGATTCCCAGTTTGTCCTGAAAACCTGCTCCCTACGAATAACCGGTCCGGCTTCCTTCCAAATCTGCAACTCACTTTTTACCGACACGACCATCCCGAGCGCGAGCTACCTGGTATGACAATAAAGCACCAACCACTAAGGCCGTATTCATTGTAATGTGAAACTGTAATGGATTTAGATTGCTCCTGTGCCGCCGGGTCCGGGAACGGGTACAACGACAATAGTTTGGGATGATCCGGTCCTAATCAGCAGCACCAACGGCGACACCATTAACTACCTCCAGTCCCAACAGGGAGGCACCTATGAAATACCCACCACCGTCACAACCAAACCGACTATCACTGAAGTGCAAGTTTACACGCTTTCGGCGACCGACACCGCGGCTGGAAGTAATTTTCTAGCAGCGACTCGAACGGTTACGGTATGATCGGTCTGCGGACCAATCCCGAAATCAAACAATTCGGTCCGCTGACCAGTTTGCACAAATTCTTCTAGGTAATCCTCAATACCGGATGTTGAGTAGGAACCGCCGAGAACGATATCAGACGGAAAACTCTTCATTTCAAGACCGATCACCACTTCTACTACCACGGCAGTGAAAATAGTAGAAAACATCGCGCGCACGAAAATCGGAGTCTCCCGCCAGAGAAAAAAATCTTAACAGAAAATGGGAGTCACAGATTTCTCGCTCTACTTCTTCGCTTCCTTGGCGGCGGGCTTGGCTTTTACTTCCTTCGGTGCAGCGGCGGCGGGCTTGACCTCCTTCTTGGCGGCGGCAGGCTTGGCTCCCTTTGCCGCGGGTTTCTTTCCACCGGCGGCGGAGGCTTTCTTCACATTAGCTTGATGCTTCAGTTTTCCCAACTCCAGACGGACAATCTTATTCCTCTACACAAACACCAAAGCGAACACATGTGACAATGCAATCAATAAATCAGAAGCAAATATCACACATGGGAAGAAACGGTTAATTCTTACCGTCTGTTTTGCACGCATAAGCTTGTACCGGTCAAAGTCGGACAAATTCGCCTTCTGCAAAAGAAAGAGGCATGATTTCTTAAAAAATCGCTTCTTCGGCGAAATAAAACAAAAAGCTAGCAAACACGGAAAGCCAAACACGGTGGTGAAACATCTTTCTCAGCACTCTGCAAGGGAGAATTACCAACCCATTCCATCATTCCTGAGACGGCTGATGGGAAGCAACGTGTATTAGTAAATCAATGAACAAAAAGTAGCGTAATTCAATATAGTTGAGAAATCGGGCAATCAATCATCCGATGCAAAAGTTAAGCCGGTAGCTGGACCAAAAGTACGGAATGAAAATATCGATTCATCGCCGTCAAGATTTCAACAAGATAAAATCAGTCTGGTAATTTCTGAAACTAATTGGTAACCGCGAACCTCAGTGAGAGCTTGTCCTCATTCGTCATCAGACCCGAAAGATGAAAACATCATTGGTTCGACTTACGTTCCGTGGAAAGCGCTGAGCATTAAGAAAACAAATCGAAGCTCCCAATTGCGCACAATAAGAAATAACCATTCATTATTTCCAGCCAAAAGATTGCGATTGCAATTGCAGTTACATTAAAATTAAACGAACATCGAACAGCTGAGGAAGTGACTGGATCAAGCAATACAACAATCAACGAGGTTATTTTCAATTTGGACGGAAAGAAGTCAAGAACCAAAATCAATCAATCAATCGCATCAAAGCGAGGAATAATCTGAACACACGTAAGAATGCAGTCGATCCAACTTCACGCGTTGACCTCGAGGATAACAATTTCAAACCGCCGACCACACTGACCTTCTCATTGCGCTCCAGCTTCTTCGCCCAGTTGGACTCCTTCCACTGTTCATCGATCTTTGCCACCTCCCATGCCTTCAACACGGTCTTCCGGCGCGCCGAATGTTGCACATCAATCTTATACTTGGTCAGGTGGACGTTCTGAAATGACACCACCTGTCTCCGCACTTTCGGTCCGTCGAAGAGACCCTAAAAGCAACCGAAAACCCCCTCAAAATCGGACCAATCCTCAAAGAACTCGCAAAACGGGTCGCGGTCTTTTCAGTCGCGAAAGTATCTACAGAGTCGGATTTAGACGGCATTTCCTATCACAATTTGGATCATCATGTTCACGGCAAATAGAAAGTGCGGTGTGCGAGCAGGACATACTCTGTTCTGGTCGATCACATCGATGATGGCTCCCAGTTTGCCCGCATCCTGGCCCTTTGCCACATATGCCACACGGCCGATCTCCACAGTCTTTGAGAAGCCCTGCGAAAAAGGAAATCCGTCAGCCCCTTCGAAAAGGCTCAACACCTCGGCCAAGAACGTACCATTTTGAATTGATGGAATAAGCTCCGGGTGAGGTGCAGAAAGAATCAAAACGGAAGAAGAACCGGAGATAGAGAGAGAGCCAAGTGGCGAAATTCAATTTCGCAGGCAAAATAAAATTTCCCCGGTTATGTGGCGTTATCAGTAGAAACGGAAACGGTTTAATGGGTTGTGTGCTTTAATAAATCGTGGTGACTTGTATGTTATAACCACACATATGTGACAGTCAAATGTGGGGGATTTTAACTCCTTCGCTTCAATGATAGTCTAGCGACACGCAAGTTGCATGCGGCAGGCGTGTCATTAGCCGTAGCCCGGTTTGTGACGTCATCGCGGACCTGCAGGCGGCGCCACTTTCTCGTCTTCGTTTCATACATGTGTAATCTGGTCAGCTGATCTAGCCTAGTTGGTCCATTCCCTTTGCTCGTACTTGAAAAATTAGCATTCTCGGGCCTTGAAGCCGCCTTCGGGAGATTTTTCTGTTATTGGTCGGTTGAAAGCTTCGGATAGTTTTAAACGCGGGAAACACGCAATTCTTCTCTGTCCTTGCAGCGAACAGCACTACAAGACAAGACGAACTTTGTTCGCGTACTTCTGCAACTTCTATTATCGTAGTGTCAGAGATGATTAAATACACAGTGGATCGAAGTCTCACAGTGTACAGTACAGAATAAAAAGATGAAGACCATGCGCACGCAATAAATAACAAGTAAGTTCATGCGCTCTTCGTTCTTCCCCACGAAAAGACGTCCCACCCAAAAAGAAATCATCCACTAGTGCGTCTGCTTTCCAAGCATGGTGAGCTGAAGAGATAAAAAACAGTCGTTCATTTAAAAAACCTCTAAATGTGTTGCATGGGAATTTTCAGCAACTTCCGTGGAACGACATACCTGATGCAGGAAAGATTCCGCATTGAGGAGCTCCGTACATCCATATGTTATCCTCTTCGCCGTCCCCGTTGATCGGTTCTGTTTGAGCGGGGATAAAAATATACAGCCAGGTGTGAATTAACTGCAACCGTCACAAATACGCATTACCTTGTAGTCAACTAAATTTTGGTATTCCATGAAACACCCTCCCCCGACCATGAAAACAATCGCGTCCGGATAGGACTGCCTGTTTTTCGCCAGTGTCGCTCTGAAAAAACAGAGACACGTTGTGCGTTTCGTTTCCTGTCGACGACCATGTGAGCGAACTGCTCAAGAAAACTCAAGAATGACTCACGGGTCAGGTGCTCGAATGGCTTTTGGGTCGAAGTACCGGTACTCCTCCACTTCAGTGAGGGATTTCCGTTCCATGAGGCCGTCAACAATTCTCGTAATCGGCAAGTCCTGCAACGCGGTTATTATGATTTATAAATCAAAACCCTTGGAACGAGCAGACCATGACACTTACGTGTTTTTTGACGGCAAAATTTTTAACGCCTTCCATGACGAACTGCGAGCCTTGATTCATCAATTTAGAAAACATTCTGAAACCAAGGCAGCAAAGATTAGTGCAACAAAGCAAACACTCAATGCTATAATATAACATAATTGTCACTTACTGGACTGCAACTGGACCTCCTCCTCCGTACTGTGGCTGCTGAACCGGCGATGTCTTGCTGAATGTTCTGGAGGGAGGCAATAAAATCCGATTGTTATGTCACAACTACACGTATCAGCTCAGGCATGTAGATCCTTCGACGGATAGGTAGTAGATAGGTAGTAAATAGGTAGTATGCATGTAAACAGACAGGCAGGCAGGCAGGCAGACAGGCAGACAGACAGACAGACACAAACACACAGGCAGTCAGACAGACAGACAGACAGACAGACACAAACACACAGGCAGTCAGACAGACAAGACAGACAGGCAGGCAGGCAGCCCCTGTAACACTTACTTCCACCGTCTGATGTGATGGAAAGGAGCCATGTCACAACCACTCTTTTCGAGTAGCTCTGTGAACTGCTTCACTTGCGCCTGTGATGAAGAAAAGTTCCACGTGAAAACCAATTCTCGTGACAACAGACATTTATGACGCAACTCCAGCATACATCAGTGACGTGCGGCGTGCAGACGTAGTAAATTAGGAATAGTCGCATCTTATCCTCCGGATTTCCAGCTGAATAGACAAGATTCTTTGCAAATTCTTATGACGATACCAAGATGTCTGTATCTCCTTACCGAGTGGATCGGATAGGAGCTCCACAAGAGACTCATCCTAAGGGCCAAATGAATAATCATCTACACTGTAGATTTGTATTTGTCACGCATAAACGCGGCCATATTTACTTACCGTGCTACGTCTAGCCATCAATTTTTCTTCCATTTCGAAAAATATGTCTAAACGTCGGGCCTACAATGCAGCAATTCCAGTACCATAAGGGAAACACATTAACCAAGCGACAGGCTTGAGTATATTCGACATCAAAAAGTTTCAAGCACGCTACTAACTACTAGTTACGAACCTTAATTCGTTCCAACAACGCGGTAGCCAAATTGGTGTGCAAATTGATATTACTTTTTCTCTCGAGCAGCTCAGGCAGAGATCTAACAATACGACAAAAAAATTTCAAAATGCATCGAGCCACTTTTATAGTGCATGGAGCTTACGTCATTGCGGACGTCAGTTTCACAGTGTTGTCCGATAACAGGTAGACCGTCTCATCAGTTTCTGCGTCCAGACCCTGCAAAAAATTTTAATTACAGCAGAATCAGGCTTTGTCGAACTATCTGTCCGTCGGTGTCTCTATCTGTCTTTCTGCTTGTTTCTGGCGGTCTGTCTGTCGGCCTGTCTGTCTGTCTGTTTGTCGGTCTGTCTGTCTGTCTGTCTGTCTGTCTGTCTGTCTGTCTGTCTGTCTGTTTGTCTGTCTGTTTGTCTGTCAATCGGTAGGTTTGTTTGCCTCTCTATGTTTCCTTTGGCCTATCTGCTAGTTTGTTTAGCTGCCTGTCTGTCAATCTGCATATAACAAGTGCTTTTAACCTTCTCATCCTTCTATCAAAGTCCTAACTTTCAATGCGAGTCCTTACCATTTCATGCTTCAACCGTTTCACATCCTCCTCCGAATTTTTATAGTTTTCTAACTCTTCTTGAACGGCTTCTGCGACAGTTGGGAATGGGCTGACAATGAAAAAAGAAGTAACATTAATCGTACAGGAGCGGTACATACAATACCGCTTCAACAATCTACCCGTAACCTTAATCAGAACAAAAGTAAGAGTATTTACCTTCCTTTTTGAGCGTTCCAAAACTTATCCCTGGAACTGAGATCGAATGATTTACCCTTGTGTCGGGATTTTTGAGTAGCGTCCTTTGCCGAATCCTGAACAGTGACGCAGTTAAGTTGATAATCCAGAACGTCGTGAACGAGCGCTTGATATGTCCACGGGTGGTGAAGGGGTGTGGCAACGTCAAGGTTACGATCCAAGATTATTAACAACGGTCTCTGAAAACTACACGAAGAAGATCGGTAAAGCAAGGCAACTGAAGAGAACGTGATGATGAAATTGAAACGGATAATGCTATAACAATACCTGAATTGCGACTGCTGGAGGGAAGCGTCGGAGGTAAAAAGATTATTCCGCGGATCGCGCAGATTGTCTCGTATCCGCTTATCCAATCGCTGAAATTGGACAAATATGCCATTGTCAACAGTAATACAGACACACCGATACAGCGAGTCCGGCAGGCAGACAGATAGGCAGGCAAACAGGCAGGCAGACAAATAGGCAGGCAGGCAGACAAATAGGCAGGCAGTCAGGCAGGCAGGCAGATAGATAGGCAGACAGAAAGACATCTATCTTACCTCTGCGACCAATTCCGCTGCGTTATTACGCGGAGCCCGAATAATTGGAATCACACCTAGAAACGGGAAATCAATCTTTTCCACAGCGTCTAAGGACTTAGTTTCGGCAGAAGCTTTGCGACTTTTCTTACTGAGAGTCACGAATACGGAAAAAAGGCCATCCACAATAGCGTCAATCATACTGTCCATCTGGGTGTCCTTCACTTCGTTGCTATTCAAAGCTGAAACGAACAAACCCCACGACGTGACTTAAGCCTTTCAAACAAACCGGAACAAGGAAAACAAGGAAGTTCCACTGAGAAAGTTCCACACTCACCGAAATATGAGATCTCATTGGCCTTCTTCTTCAGGACGAATAAGTCATCATCTAAACTGATTAGGTTGCCGTATTGATCGAATACCTATGAAGAGATGCGAAATTCACTCCTGATACGGTAAAAAACCTGGATAAAGTCGGCTGCTTTAATATCTGACACGAACCTTGGCGATTTGCTGGACACAATTTGCCTCAACGGCGGCACTGGCGATCATCTCCAGCAACTCCCGAGGAATGGGCGAGATGAAGTTGAGGTAATACATGTCGTACGTCTGTTTCCTTATGTCCTAAAGATGAAGGGAAAAACGTTCAGTTTCGCAGCACGTGTACAGTAAACGACAGAAAAAAGTTGAATGGAGGGTCCGAGCGATAGGCAAAATGGACGTAGCAAAGGGTCAGCTAAAGACAATCAGTAAATCAACCAGCAAAGCTGCACCGTTTTGTGGTCACTTTACATACGACACTTTGATTCATTACATTTTTTTGCGTCGCATTAACTAATACATTGTACAGTCAACAAGAGTAAACTGGAGGGTCCGGGGTGTGGATAAAAGGGGCGGAGCAGGGGCTGGTCAGGTGGTTGATTGTTCGATTGTTTGAAACTACCCCCTGCCCCGCCCTCCAGTGTACTCAATCTAGTTGACTGTACAATGTATAACTAATGCGACGCAAAAAAATATAATGAATCAATCCAACAACTACAGCTCCGTTCCACCAGAAAAGAATGATCTTTAATGAGTTGGAGTTGGTGAAACAACTCTTATTCACATCACAACCAGAACGTTAGTCAATCAACAATCAACGGAATGAACAGCACACGGCTTTCAATCAAACAATCAATTGACGGCACACAGCAGCAAGTCTATTGAGACAACTGCCCTCAATTGACTGCTTGATTGAAAGTCATGTGCTGTTCATTTGGTTGATTGTTGATTGACTAATTTTTAATTAATTTGAATTTTTTGTTGCAGTTTGAGTGATTGTTGATTGAGCATGTCTGTTGATCAACAATCAAACAAACAGTCTGCACACAGTTTCAATCAAGCAATCAATTGAGGCACGCAGCAGCAAGTCTATTGAGACAATTGCCAACTTTCAAATTTCACCGAAAAAAAGTTCATTTAGCTTGACCGGCGAAATAAATGTTCATATACATTAGTAAATTAGATCTAAATGAAAAAATTATTTTGAAACGGTTCTGAATTCGACCGTTGAAAATCTTCCCAAGTAAGCACAGCAGGTGATGCGTATTTATACATCACACGTACCTCGCAAATGCGCTTAACGTGCTCCAGCACAGGCATGGTGAAATACACCGCCGAAACATCCGAAATGGAATCCCTCTCAGACATCAAATTCCTTTTTTTAAACAGAAAATCCATGTGAACAGCCAAAAACAGCGGATTATGAATGCTTCATCAAAGCCGTTCGTACAGATGCAACGTCACGCCGAGATCCCGCAACTCCCGCACCGACAACAGCGGTGAAATGATATCCTTCCCCGCATCATCATATACTAAGATCTACACAAAGTACAACAGAAATAACCAAAAATATTAATTAATTGCAAACCTGGCGCTAATAATTAGAAACTTTCGAAACAAAACCTGCCCATCAATCAATCAAGCAAGCAATCCGTGCTCTATCGAATCCTTAACGGCAAAGTGTTACAATCAATCAATCAAGCGATGGAAGACATGAGATGTTCCAATCATTGCCTTGCCCCGAAATTTGAACTGATTTCTTCAGTTGAAAATCAAGTATATATGCGTACCTTCCAGCTGGGTTCCGGTGCCGCCGTTCCGAGCGGTCCATTTGCCTTGGTTGTAGAGGTGGAGCTCTGCAGTGTGAGCATCTTTTTCAGCGTCGCTATAATTGGGAAGGTGATTAAATGCGTCGTTGACATCCGGATAAGGGGGAGAATTTCTTATACCCGTTTGTTTTTCCAGGATGGTGGATCCCATAATGGATGGCGGTGAGAGTGAATGTTCTGAAAATGGGGCAGAGAGACAACGTGGAGGTTTCTAATTTGTGGTGAAAATGGGAAAAACAGCTGGTCAAAACATTGCGCATTGCACGCATTCAATTTACTTGGATTGCGCATACTGCGCAGTGCGCGATACGCAATGCACAGTATGATGCGGAACTTCTTTTCCGGGTTAAGTTACCGGATAGCATTGCAGTAGTTGAAACGGCTTTTGTTCCCAGTCTACCAAAGTTTGGACTTTCTGTCACGATGTCGGTTGACTCAGAGTGGTAGGCGATCTCGAGGACTCGCTGTCCACGGCCTCGTTGAGATTTTCACGAGGAGAACTGAGACAATACCAACACCATCAATACTACACACTTGGCAAAATCCTTGCGCTGACCGAATTAAGCACTTTAACTCGGGGCTGTCTTTAACAACCCTACAACGAGTGTGATGGCTAAACTCGGTTAGCACAAGGTTTTTGCCGCGTGTGCATTTTGTACCGGTATGTATCTTACTTTCAAGAATCCAATCTCACCGAGATATGAATCAGCATACTAGGTAAAACTAAAAAAAGAACTAAAAATTGAGTGAAAAAAAGAGATCAATAACACATCAAGTCGCCCAAAGAATCACAAAACAAAATTCCGTGCCACAACACTGACAAACTTATCGCGCATGCTAAGGAGAAACTTCTGGTACCACTTGATGATTTTGTTTCTCTGATGGAGTAACTCCGTGTCTGAAAGAGAAGTCAAATACTCCAGAATGCCAGGCAATTCATCCCAATCGCCGATGAACATCGCCGGCACGTTGTACTCCCGCAACAAACGGTACGGCGTGTCACAGACGCCCGGCGCCTTTTGGTCCTCAATCACCGGTAGAGATCCCACCGAAAGAGCTTCATACACGCGGTAGCACTCGGAATTCATTCCCACTGGAGACAGCACCGAGTCCGACTGCTGCAGCGTCTTCGCGTAGTCCGTGGCACTTTGGTAGGTCTCTTGCTCCGGCCAGTCATAACGAACCTACAAACAAATAACGTAGTAAGATAAATGGAGGAAACAACAAAGTGCGAGCGAATCGCACAGTCAGTCAGGCAAACAGACAGAGAGACAAACATATCAACAGACAGAAACAGACAGGCAGGCAGACGACAGGCAGGCAGGTAGTTAGGTAGGCAGACAGACATGAAGAGCTAACAAACAGGCAGGCAAACAAAGCGGCAGTCTGGAAAAGTGATAGACAGACGTTTAAGAAACAGGCAGATAGACAGACAGATAGACAAACACCGAGAAGCAGACAGACAGTAGGAAGATAGACCGGCAGGCAGGAGGTCATACAGTAATTACAAACGCAGAAAGACCGTCAACCAAGCTGGCAGACAGCTAATGTACCTGAATATAGCATTTCTTTTTCAGTGGTGTCGTATCGAGCGCTTTCATCAAATCCACTCTCGAATTATTACTGTACACCGTCCCCATGAAATGGCACAGATAAGGCCGCGTCTCCAGTATATCATTCGTCGTCAGTTCCAGCTGCGGGAACCCGCGGTAAGTCGCCACGCCCAGTGGCCACTGGAAGACCTTCTTGTTATCAACCAACTTGCTGTCATACACAACAAAGACCGCGCGGATACGGTATTTCTCCCCTTCCAAGTACCACAACAACCACTCGTTATTGCAGTGCTCATCGCCCAGCAAGACGACGGCCACATTGCGAACGGTCGCCGAGGCCGGCACCAGTTCCAGCCAACTCTGTGAGCGCTTGATCTTCTCCTGCGACCGGCCGTTCAACACGAGAACGAGATGTTCCACGTCGGGGAAGCCGGCTTCCGGGGTGATGGAAGGACCGATGCGAAAGCGCCAATTGATGTTGCCTTGTCGGAGAAAGCCGTACTGCAGGGTTCCCTCCAGTTTGGAGACCAGACGACCTAAACCGGAAAAATAAGACCAAAATTGTAGGCATGAAAAATGGGTCATAATAGTGATCAGAACACATTTGAACAGCACAATTTACGTTTACTGTGTTCAGTCTATTGGTCATGTCCTGACCGGAAGTAACGTGCTCGCATTTTAACCATTTGAAAATTATAACACCATATGGACTCATCTACACAAGTGGCAAAAGCCTCAGGCCGACCGAATTAAAGCCAACTTTTTACCGGCGCCCAGTAAAATGGGGTGGTCGGAGTATTAGCCATATTGGCCAATGCGTGCAGCTGTTTCTCAAATTGCTTGATTCATTGATTTATTACGGGAATCATAATTTGACGTCAAAAATTTAAAGAAAACTCTACTTCTAAACAATCCTTTTAATACTAAAAGAATCGCCAAAACAATTTGAAGTCAATCAATCAATCGACTGCGTGGTCAGCTGTGGTAAAAAAAACAGCTGCACGCATTGGCCCAAATGGCTCAAACTCCGACCGCCCCATTTTGCTGGGCGCCGGTAAAAAGTTGGCTTTGATTCGGTCGGAATGAGGTTTTTGCCACGTGTGTACTACATGTCGTGTCACTACAAAAATGCATGGAACCGTCAACAAGAAAACTGACAAACCATCAACTCAGCCAACAAACGTAAACAGGCAATCAGTGAAAGAACAAGCATGTTCCCATAGTATAGCGGTCATCACGTCTGTGTAACAAGAAGAAGGTCATCGGTTCAATTCCGGCTGAGAACAAATTGTTCTCCATTTTATCTTTTTTTGCTGATTGTTTACACATACAGGGCTAACCGATATAGTCAGGAAGGAAGGCAGACAGAGTAGCGCTTCAGAAGACCATTAATCACTCAATCAACGGTTTCCAATGGCAACAGTACATGTATCATGATTGCATTGCATCACGCGTTGTTTAAATCAAGCTTTTGAATTGAATTTTAGAACGTGACCAAAGTCTGATTTTTATTCGAATTGAAATGATTCAAGTCAAAATAAAAATGCTGTTTTACGGTACTTAAGGTCAGAACTGAATTCAAATCACCGTTGATTTAAAAATGGTTACATATTTCTGACTTAAATTAAGTTTAAAAATCAATACGTATTCTGTGTTCAGGCGTTAGATTTTAATTTAATTAAAAACCCCTTATTTTAAAATAAAACGCCTTTAGTTTATTTTGGTCTATCTTAAATTACTACTTCAAATTAATCTAAACAGCATCCACCGCATCGCACACTACTGAAGAATGGGAAAATTGCGTCCGGTCCGGTAGACTTTATTCTTATTTGCATGAATAATTAAATGCTGCATATTTAATTTCGATTCGTAAGTTCAATCGTACCCAAATCCTGGCAAAACGGAAAATCGATAACTTTATTATTGATTGGAAGCAACATTTCTAAACACCCATTCTCCCAACCAATCAACCAATCAATCAACGGACCTTTAAACATATGCTCCCACATGTACACGCCAATGGCTGCGTCCGCATAAATATCCACCGACATCAACACCGGCGCCTCCGTGGAGTCCGGCTGCACCACCACATTCTTCACCACGTGCAGGACCGATTCGTGACCGGTCCCGTCGGTGGGGAAGTAGCTGTTGGTGGGAGAGAGGATCCACCCGATGGGAAGCACCCCGAGCAGGACAATCACCAGAATACTGACGATAATCAGACAGCATCCCGACAGGCAGCGCCGTGTCCGGCGTCCCAATTTGTTTGGCGGCTTCATTTGTTGGGAGAGGAGTGGTTTGGAGGAAGTGTCGTGGTGCTGGTGGGGTGAAAGGAAGCGAGGGAAGCGTTTCATTGAAGATCTCTCTGTTCAATCAATCAATTGATCGGTCTAGGCTCAGTGGGATGCAAAAAGCTGTAGAAGGAATAAATTCCAGATCGAAGGGACCTCTGACAGTCTGCCTGTATGTCGTACGACATCCCCAAGTCATTTTGCAAAGAACAAAGAAAAGAACTTTTCAATTCTAATGCGTTTACCGTGGTATATCGAACGAAAAGACCAACTACCACTAACTTTGAATTTACTGGAAGAGAACAATTTGTTGTGAAATCACATTTCCTATTTCAATTCCAGTCCAATCCTCGCATTTCCAATTCCAGCGCTATTTCTCTTCCATTCCACTTAGTCCGGACGAGTGTTTCCACTTGGATTCCATTCCAAAACCTACTCAAGAACCTGGGAAAAATTCCCATCCACGTCTGTTCGCGCAAGCGCCCGCCTGAGCCATTCTGTCTCGTGTCTTCAAAAATTATAAATAATCGAATAATTAGCGAGGTGGGAACGCCGAATAACTTGTGTGTCGTCCTATTCAGGGTTGTGTGATATTAGTACTGTACTGATAGTACTGCACCCTAGTGGCAAAAATCCTGCACTAACCGAGTTAAGCCATTTAACTCGATTTATGTACAGAACCAAGCATGTAACTAGTTAAATGGCCTAATTCAGTTAGCCCAAGGTGTTTTTCCACGAGTGTACTGCAGTAGTGATGATAAGAAGGGAAGCGATTGCGGAAGTCGAGCATCGCCGGAAACAATTCCAGGGCCGGTCAGATATACTCAGAAAATTGCGGAAAACTGTCATTTATCGTTTCAAGGAACCTCTAGTTTAAACCTTACGGAATTCTTTTACTCTCGAGAATGAGTCGGCAAAAAGAGCCTGCCTCGTCTACGAGCGATCTTGTACCTAAAGCGGAAGACCGTCAAGATCCCGCGACTAAGACACACGAAGAGTCAACCACAATTCTCGTGGTCGAGGAGCAGCCCGTAGCGGCGTCGATATGGAAGAACTGGAAGCTGGCGACGTTCGCGGTCCTCGTCCTGACGTACAGTACCCTGCAGCTGGTGGGGGACCAGCAGATCGCCAAGGCCGTCAACTCGCCCACATTCGCCGCACCCTTCTTCTTGCTGTGGTATATGGGCGTGATCCGCACATTAACATTCCCCTTTTATTTACTCCTCCGAATGACGTACGATTTCGTAAGAAGCTGGAATTCGGAACAGAAACAGATATCGCCTAACATTTTGTCGGACTTAAAAATCCCGACGAAAAAGCCTGCATCATCGATGACCATCAAGGAAATCTATAGGTATGTACGGTACAATCAATCAATCAGTCATCAAGGATTGATTGATTGACTAATCATGGTACATTACCCAATCTAGCGATCTGTCCATAATTTGTTTAGCGTGTTGTTACCGGTTTAACTTTTTACGCTTTATTTTATTTCATTGTAATTTGACTATTTTTTTAATTTTTTTTTAAATTTAAAATTTATTTATATGGTTTTATTTCGACGTTTGTTTATTAACGTAGTTTGAGATTTAGTTGAAATAATATATTTAACGTGATGGTTTATTTTTTTAAACGATTTATGTAATTTCATTCTCATGTATTTCCAAATTAATTTAACGTGATGCAACCGGTTAGCTTTACAGGGAAGCGGAGCTGATATTCGGACCAGCTGGACTGACGGTCAAAGCTGTCGTCGTCAAGGTCACACCCTTCGCCTTACTCTGGGTCACCACCAACGGGCTCTTCTACCTGGCGGTGACGTTCGCCGAGGTGTCGGTCTGCGTGGCGGTCAGTAGTTCGTCCCTCGTGTTCATTCACATTATTTCGTGGACGGTTTTGAAAGAAAAGTTCCTCCTATTCAAGGTACATCCCCCTATTCAAGGTATCGCGCGAAGACGGTAGTTACATAAGCCTGCAATTAATTTTCATTATACTAAAAAGTGTCTGATTTGGTTGTTTTGTCTTTACAGCTACTGGGTGTGGCTGTCTGTATGGCCGGAGTGATTCTCACAGTTTGGGCTTCCGGAACGACAATAGAGGCGACATATGACTCGCTCATTGCTGCGGCCTTGGTCCTGGGATCGTCCCTTTCCCTCGCTTCACAGACCGTAAGACAAGTGGTCCGAGTTCAAGCCGAATTAAGTCACCGCGCGCACGCTCTCTTAACCACAGCTGAGCATGCAGCCTTTCCTCAATTGATCGATTGATTGAACTTGTTTATTTTGGCGAAATTTAAAGCAACTTGCTCAATCTAATTTTCCACTGGGCCTGGCATTAAATCAAAGATTCAGGAATCAGGAGAAACAGTGGCAAGCTTCAGCCAGGAATGGCTCAAACTCAGACCACCCTGATGGCTCGAACTCTGCCACCCAAAATTGTGGCCATGTGGGGAGCACATCGACACTTGCTTTAAATGCCTATGTGCCCAAGTTGAAGTCACCCTTTAAGCTTTGGCCCAGCAAAATAGGGGAGTCCGAGTTCGAGCCAATTCCAACCAACGCGAGCAGATGTTTTCGATTGATCAATTTGATTGAGCAAATTTATCTTTTGGCGGTCAAGCGTACAATAAAAGATCTACTTTAAGAGTTACATTTATTACATTTATTCAGAGTAAGAATGCTAGGCACTTTTTTGTTTACTAACCTTGAATCACTAAACTCTCCATTTAATTAACGATTCAATTTTTACTCACTTTTTACTAACTATTTGATACGGCCTCTCAATTTACTACCACTTTTAATTATTTTTATTTAACTATTTAATTATTTTAATCAACGATTTAATCAAGTCTTCTATTGTGCTGTGTATTACGCTTGCTTTTCAGGTTGGATTCAAGCGGTTTTTAGGCTCTCCGACGATCTGTCAGATCGCGCTGTTCCAGTCGATTATGCCGCTAATTAACATCGCCCTCACATGGCCTATCTTCCTGTCCCTCAAACTCACCGGCCGCGAGCTGTGGGACTTCCAGACGGCGCCGTTTGACCTGATGAGTCTCACCGGATTTCTGGGCTCAAGTATGGAGAAAAACATTTGTCATTCCCCAATCACCGATTACTAGAACAGTTCAGCAGTCAAGCATGTAAATTTTCTTTTATCCTTATCAAATCGAACGGATGTCGAACTCAACCATTTAATTAATTAATCAGGAATTTATTAACGCATTAATCAGAAATTTATTAATGCACAAGAGTGAACAGCTCGGTCATAAAATTCATGTCTGGATCTAATTTGTGCTGCAGCCGGAGCTCTCGCGTATTATCTAGCGGTCAGCATTGTCTCGCCGGTCTTCATATCGCTCTCGAAACCTTTACAGATTATCATAAACAATGGTACGTGTCCGTCTGTGCGCTGATTGCATTCGACCTACGGGTAATTAATTTGGCAGAAATTATGACCCAATGTATAACGCTTGTCACTTTTTGCCAGGAATCGATATTTGGATAAGGCGAGTTTCGTTCGGACTCTTCCACGGTATCGGTGCCGGACTGGTCATTGTCGGGTTCCTGATGCTTCTGATACCCAACCCTATGGTCAGCTTTGAGATTCGGGCGTGGATTGTTAGGATACGATCCGGCCGGAAACCCTCGGTCGAGCAGGTGGAGATGCACAGGACGGTGAATTCCTCGACGAGAGAGCCGAAGATTGGGCGGTAAAAGGAAGGACTCCCTTGAGACTGATCATCATTTCTTGGACACATAGCCGTATAACGGGTCTACATTTGAGACAAAACATACTTAATTCTGCCTTTGTATATTATTGGTCATATAGTGGTCCTTTCAGTTTGCTTGATCATCATCCTGCTCTGAGTTTGCAGACAACATAATTACAGTATGCTGCATATGGGTGCCGAATGGGGCATACAGTAGTATATGAGTGTACCGTGAAACAGGCGACTGTCTCTCAATCAGTCAGTCAGTCTGTCTGTCTGTCGATCTGTTTGTCAGTCTGTTGGTCTATCTGTCTGTCTGTCTGTCTGTCTGTCTGTCTGTCTGTCTGTCTGTCTGTCTGTCAGTCAGTCTGTCTATCGGCCTGACTGCCTGCCTGCCTGTCTGTTTATCTGAATGTCTGGCCACCGGCCTGTTTGTCTGTCCATCTGTCGGTCAGTCTCAAGTCACGTTATGCTCAGAGTATGCTATAATTTCGGGGTTTTTGAGATCCAGTCACGCACCGATGGGAAAAATGTGCGTAATTTTTTTGCAGGATAAGAAATAATAGATGGAAGAAATACGACGTCGATTATAACGTCAGAACAACACAAAGTTCAGAACCAAGAGGGGAAATCAAACAGACCGTGATTTTGACTTGTCAACCGTTCCACTGTTTGCCGTGTCGTTGGGCGTAGTATACTTCCGAGGTTGGCGTCAGCGACATTACTTCAGTGGGCCGCCTGTCAGGGTCCTCAGAGTGCGCGCAATAGTTTGAGACTAAACAAAGCAATCAAATCACCGTTGCATCCTTTCTCGCTTATCTTCTACTGCCATACCAAAATCGACTAAATTACATAGCCCTAATAGAATGCATTCTACCTTCGGAGTACGGATTCCACTCCCAAAAAGACTTGACTCGACAGTCCTGACCCGAGTGCTTGTTACTTCCGCAATTGTAGCACGAATTTGCCTTAATGAGTGGGAGTCTTCGGTGCGTTCTTTCAGGCTCAGGCCGTAATGGCCCTAAACAACATTGGAATTCTAATTATCTGACTTGGGACAAACCGACAGACCCTCCAATCCACCGACCCACAGACAGAAAACAGGCAAACAGACAGACCAGACAGGCAGACAGACAGACAGGCAGACAGACAAACAGACAAACAAACAGACAGACAGGCAGACAGACAAACAGACAGACAGACAGACAGACAGACAGACAGACAGACAGACAGACAGAGACTTGACAAACCAGACGTGAGAGGTAGCCAAAACATTGTTGTTAATCGGATGCATACGTGGTACTAGTAATCCCTGAGCCGTATCTCTAGCTGCGTAATACGCTCCAGGAAGCTGTTGTGAACTGCCATCCGAGTTCGCAGTGGTTGAGTTTTCTTCCCTGGTCCTTGAACAAGGATCGACAAACTCAACAGAGATTGGAGGTACTTGCGCAGAGGTTGTCATGTGGGTGTCGGATAGAGATTTTCTGCTTCCTTGGCGGTGGCGGTAATGATGATGGTCGGTTTTACACAGTTTTATTGTCATCTCGTAGGCAGCGACGGACGGAACCAAGTTTACTGTATTCGATACCGAGGAATCTGAAAAATCACCACCGCATGCCTCCTCATCGCAGAGTTTCTTTTTTGACTCAGCGACGAATTCGTCCGCGGCTCCTTCAGGAGTCCTGCCAATAATGATTGCAAGATATTCGATCTTTAAAACTTTCGATGTCTATCTGACTGTCGGTTTGCCTGTCTCAGTGAATCACTGGCTGATCGTTTGTCTATTTGATTTTTATTGGCTTTCTACTGTCTATGTGACCATCTGTCTGTCTGTCTCTCGGTCGGTCTGTCTGTCTGTCTGTTTGTCTGCCTGCCTGCCTACCTGCCTACTTGTCAATCTATCTCTGTCTATTTCTGTCTGTTGATCTTTACCCGCTTTCCTTTGCCTTTCGTCATACCTACCTTGGTACTAATGAATCCCATTCCATCGGATACCCATCGTCGTCCATTGTTTCGGAAACAACGGGCGGAACTGCTTCCACCATCACAACCGACGTTGGCGGCGGTGTTGGGAGCCTCTACTAACATAACTTGGATTGCAGGCATTGCAGCCGGAGCTCATAGTCTTCCGACTATCACGAACAGACATACCTGCAGATGGGTAAACGCATTCTTATGCCGAATCAGATCGACCGCAATCTGCCCCAGCCGGAACCGCCGATGGAACCGCACCGCAGGATGTCGGAACGCCATCGCCACGATCATCATCAAGTCCGCAATGGCGGCTGCCGCGTCCGGACTCTGCAGCGACGGGGAATACGCCGTAATGCCAGAACGTTCGATGAAATCACAGATAATGTCCCCGCACGACGTGCTGGCCGGATGGAGAACACTCAGGTCCAGCAGCACTTGATTGCGCGCCATTTCACTGGTCAGCAGCAGCAGAGGGTCCAGCGTGGCGTAGAGGTCGCGGAGGGCGAACACGTCGTTGGTGCGCCGCACGAGGTCCTGCGCCTCGACAATGTTGTGGAAGTCGCGGATCATGAAGCTGTGCAGGACGGCGTGGAAGTAGCGCACCTCGAGGTGGGTCAGCGTGCTGAGCAGGGCGTAGACCACCTCGAGGCGCTCGAAGTTCTCCAAACCGGTGTCGAGCCACTGGCGGATTTTGTCGCTGGTGTCGAAGACAGACGGTCTGAGGGAGGGCGGCGGTTCGCACTCAGCTTTGGTCATTTTGTGTGTGTGTGGGGTGATGAACAAAGATTTTGATTGCAATTTAGAGTGATAGTTGGATATGGAGGATTTTCTCAGTTGATTCACATGAGGTGTGGGATCTTGGTTGCTGATTGGCAAAACTTTACCTTGGGCGTTGCCGTATCAACCTTTCCTATAATTTTCATTAGTACAAGTATATAATTATTTATTTATTGTAGGTAATAATGAAATGCAAAGTAATCATAATGCGTGCCAGCAAAGTGCCTGAAACCGGCTCAAAACGATGGCAAAGGACATCGTTTTCGTCTGTCCGTACGTCTCTGTCTGTATTTTCTTCATATCTGCATCTATATATTACCTACCTGCTACAAGTCCATCTATCAAGTAGCTGTTACAAGTCTATGGCGGACTTAAGTCGCTGCTCGTCCGTCAGTGCTGCCTCTCGTACGTCTTTCACTATTCCTCTCAATCGTCTGTTTGGTTTCCCTGTCAGTCTGTCCCAGTATTTTGTACCACTCGAATATTCCTTATTTTACTTGAAAAGCTAAGCTTGAAGAAACTAAACTCCACGGTCAGATATATTTTTCCTCCCAAACCCCAGTCTTGAAGACTCTCAAAGCGACGCGAAACTTGCAAAATCAAACGAATACAGTTTTTGTATCACAGGCAAACTTATTTGGTAAAACGAAAACTGAAAATATCAGCCTCATGGCAAACTGAAAAAGTAACAACCTACTAGAATTCCATTCCGCCCGCGGAGAACTTTCCCCGCGCGTTCCATCGTTTCTCCGCAAACACGTTGACCTTCTCCGTCCGCGTGTGCCACACCAAGACCTCCGAACAATTTCCCGCTTTCGGTTCCAGATCTGGCAACGTCACGCCCAATCCACGCAGAAAGTACGTCTCCTGATAGCCCACCGGCTGACCATCATCGAATCCGGCATGGGGATGCTGCAAAACCAGTCGCAAGTTAACCGCGAACCCGGCCATGTCCACGGCGAACGGCCTGTCCGGTTTGTAGGCCACATCCCAACCGGTCACAATCCCCGCAACCACAATGGGCTTCTCCACCAAGAGCTCCCCGACAAACGCCACTGGCCACACTCCCGCTGTCCGCACCGTGCGGATCTCCGGAAACAGGTCCAAATCGTAGGTGTTGTCGTCGTCGGCGAAATAGACCACACCCTCTTGCTGTTGATTGGCTGAATTTCCTAGAATGGAAATGGAATTGGTAAACGGATTTCAATTACTAGATATTATTGTTAGATTCATTTAAATAGTGACTTGAAATAGCCCAAAATCGGCTTATTATTTTAAATTACACGATTGTTAATTTATTTTGAGTTAAACGGCTAGTCACGTGTTGATCTGTAATTGAATTTAAATTACAAACAGTAAATTCATTAAAGAAATTATCCTTATAAATAAATCCGAATTAAAATATCTAAAAACTAAATTAATTCAACTTAAAATCAGACTTTGGTCACTTGCTGATTTTCAGTTTAATTTAATTTAAAATCTGCATTTAAACAACATGACTAACTATAACGTAATACCCAAACCGCAATTTGAACTGGAATCGAAATCTAAATGGAATTCTATCTCATTCCTTGCTACATGGGTCATATGAACACATAGAATTTCATACCGATTCCATGCTTCCTTCTACTCAGATCATTCGGAATGGCGTTGGATTTAGATTCAAACGACCATCCTTAACTTGATTGGCCGATCAATCAGTTAGGCTGTTGAGCCCCACGCCTGTCGATTGATTGATGAATTGGCGTTTAGAGCCGCTCAACGTACCAACGGGTGCTTGTTTGTTGAATGTCTCTCTCAACCAGCGTAGTCCTTCATTCCGCTGCCATACTCCGCGTGGCTTGCTCCATTGTTTGTCTCCGCTGGCCAAATCGATTTTCATGCCTTTTGGCGTGACAACATTGAGGTGCGCGTAGCGTAGTCCGGACTTCCGGAGGAGTTTCGCGACCAAATCACTTTTGTCGGAGGCGTCTTCCACCACAATCCAAAATAAATTTTCGACGTGCTTGAAAGTGTGAACCAATCGAGTTAGATCGGATTTCTGAGCATGGCGGGCGTATGTGGGTGTTATTAAAAAAATAGTAGGAGACGAAGGGACAATTGACGAAAAAGTTTCGGGCATTTGACTGTCGCGGAAGTGGATAAGCTGCTGACAGCATTCCCGTTGTGTTACGGTCGTCTCATCCGCTGACGGCATGTACGCCATCATATAACAAAGTGCAGCCAATATAAAAATGAAGGATATCAAGCAGATCAAAATCGTTTTTTTGCGAACCATGATCGTGTTTGCCTGTTACGGACATTTAAAATTAAAAAAACCAGAAGGAGAAATGTTTATCCGAATCAATCAAGCAGCCATTCAAGGTTTGGTCAGTTCATTCGGTCAGCGCTATTTCGGCGTTCGGTCAGTTCTCTTCAATGTTCGTTTACTATATTAGTTGTTCGAGTTGTACATCTAAACATTCGAATGGAACGTGCTGGCGTTCCGCTGCTGCGTTTGACCCTTCTCTCACTACAGCCTTGCGTTCTGTTAGGGAATTCCAGCGTTCGGTCACTAATTAATCACCGATCAGCTGATTTTCACGACTTTCCAGTTGTTTTTCTCGTGGCAGTTCAATAATTCAGAGTCCATTGACCGGACGGCGGACTTCGAGCTCACCCCAAATTCTTCACACTATTTTTTTTTCTCTGGCGCATACATATCATCCATCTTATTAGCACATGTACGACGCGTCGATTTGCACCACCGAAAACTCCACCATCAAATAGTGGATTTACGGGCAAACTTTACAGTAAAAATTGTAAAATTTGCGGTCCTATTACTCACTGCTTGATCTGACAAACGATTTCATCCGTATACGTGATGGATTCCTCTCCTCCACTCTCTCCCGCTGTGGTCGCTGCACCGCTTGCTCACACCGTTGGCTTCATCGGCGCCGGCAAGATGGCCACGGCCATGGCCAACGGTTTCATCCGTTCTGGTCAGTGTTCCGGCGATTGATTGATTGATTTACCGGCGCTTGATAGGATTATTTACTTCTTACATTGATTGATTGATCCGTTGAATTGACCATTGTTCAAGTGGGACTTAAGCCATTCTTTATAGACCCATTGATCGAACGATTGCTTGAGTGCTCGGTTTTTTTGCAGGCCTGTTCCAAGCGTCAAAAATTTCTGCCGGCTGCCCCAACGACTGGGATTCATCTGAATTGACGGTTTGCGGCTCGACCTGTGTTATTGTTATTTTTTGTCGTATTGTTTAAAGGCGTTTGAATTTAAATAAGACGGAGGAATTTATTTAAAACTCAGGCGTCAAGACTTTTTTGTACGACAGACAAGTAAGTTTATTTTCTGTGAACGCGACGGAGAAAAAAATGGACAAATCTAATTTTCATTTGAATTTTCTATTATTATTTATAACCTTTTTAAATTAAATTAAGTTATTTTTAATGGCCTGTTGATGACTGAGTTAAATGTTATACATACAGGCTCTCGGAGTAGCGATCCACACCGAGAACGAATCAGTGGCCCTTGCTAGCGATATACTAATCCTTGCCGTCAAGCCGGATGTTGTGGCGACAGTGCTGCAAGAGCTTTCGCATGTCCTGCAGAAGCGTCAGACGCTGGTCTTCTCCGTCGCTGCCGGTATCACCATTGCAGCAATGGAACGGGTTCGTTAAACGCTTCGTCGATCGCTAGATTGATTTCTTACTCTACATCGGTTTTACTCTTAGTCATCGCCAAACGTTCGGTACATTCGTGTGATGCCCAATACTCCCGCTCTCATTCCCGGATACGGTGCGACGGTCTTCTGCCCCAATTCCCAATGCTCTCCGGAAGACGCCCGGCTCGCTGAGAAGATGTTCACGTGCCTTGGGTTCTGTGCACAGATCCCGGAGAACCTCATGGATGCGGTCACCGGGTTGAGCGGAAGTGGACCGGCTTATGTAAGAAACTTCTTTCGTGACGTGAGAGAAGAGTAGGCTGAAAACGTATCTGTTTTGTTCTAGATTTTTACAATCATTGAAGCTTTGTCAGACGGTGGCGTCAAGATGGGTCTTCCACGGGATCTCTCTACAAAGCTCGCGGCGCAGACCGTCCTGGTACTTAATTCGCTTTTCCTGACATTGACGTCTCGCTGTTCCCTGCTTTTTCTGTTGCGTGTCTGCGTTGTGTCGGTCGGTCTGTCTTATTGCATGCCTGTCTGTTTGTCAGTCCATCTGTCTGTCTGCCTATCTGTCTGTCTGTCTGTCTGTCTGTCTGTCTGTCTGTCTGTCTGTCTGTCTGTCTGTCTGTCTGTTTGTTTGCCTGTATGTCAATGTGTCTGCCCGTCTCTTTCTGCCTGCCTGTATCTTTTTTCCACCATTGGCCCTCACTCCCTGCTGGCTTGCCTGTCTGCCGGCTTGGATTTATCTTTTATCTGTCTTTGCAAGTATTTAATTGTCTGTCTATTTGTCTGTTTGTGTTTATTTCTCTGGGTTTATATTATTTGCGTTTCTGTGATATTGTCAATGATCGTTATGTCTTTGCATTCATTTCCTTTACGGTTGTTTCTATAGGGTGCTGCGAAAATGGTTACAGCTTCCGGCCAGCATCCCGGCGTCCTCCGTGACAACGTTGCCAGTCCTGGTGGGACCACCATTCACGGCCTTCACGCCCTGGAACAAGGCGGTCTGCGAAACGCCCTTATTAATGCCGTCGAAGCGGCCACCAAGCGCTCAGCGGAGATGGGCAAGAAGTAAACTTTGTGCGCCCAGTGCGGTGACTGTTGTTTTTTACCTTCCGTTTGCATTAAAGTGAAAATCTCTTTTATTCGCTTCTAGAATTTTTCCGTCAGGGTATACGGTTTGCTCAAGTGTTTTAGGTCTAGAGGTGGGACTTTTTAACTAAAACTGTTAGTGGCAATGTTTGTCCATGGATGGAGACCTTTGAGTAAACAACACCCTTTCCTGCTACTTGTGCCACTGCAAGTTTGTTACAATGAGCAGTCAGTCCAGAAAGAAGTCGGCTGAAAACAAAGAGAGTTGTATGTAGACCGAGTTGTCACGATGAGTTTTGGACAAGTGAGGGACATCCCTTTTGCCCGCTGTCTGAATGGGAAGGATTTTGGTATCAGTATCTTCCGCTTTGCTTAAGTGCTTTACTTCCGGCGATGTTGACCTGATGTTCTTGAAAAAGCGGTATCATAAAATGAACATCACTATCTTCTTAGAGACCCGTGGACCTAAAAAGAGTACTACTTATTCTTACGTACTGTTCTTACTCTCTTGTCGTTTAACCAGTTCCGCTTCGTGAGAGTGCAAATGACTTATCCGCACACTTATGGTTGTACGCGCGGGGGAAAGATGATATGCTTGGGCTGGATTACAACACAAGTTTTATGTGATCCTGGATATCCGTGCTCGGGCCGTCTCCTGTTCTCCCTCGGGAATCGAGATGCACAGCAGTGACCTGGCTCCCTCCGTCCTCTGATCACCACTTCCAAGTCCCGTTAGAAGCGTCACCAAGAGGTGGTGGAGTGCGATGTGCTCACATCTGCGGCGCGATTTCATTCATACAAGAAAGAAAATTTAATTACTTTGATTCCGAAACAGTCAATGGCAAGGTTGATTTCTACAGAGGAATGGCGCTACTTGTCGACACGTGAAATCTGAACCACAGCAGTCTTCTTTTGATATTGTCACTGGTAAGGAGCATTCCTTTTTGGGGAAAATTTTCAAATTTGGAACAGTAACCCTGTACAAAAACATTTTGGTCAGGAGTAAATTCTTCGACTTTAGGAATTCTGCAGCGCTGTCGTGCTTCCGCGTCTTTTAGATCAAGTTCTTCAATTACGATTGCGGTTTAAGTATGGATGTCGGGGAAATCCGAATCCAAGTGGTCCTCCAGAACTTCCAGTCCAGAGTTTTAGAACAGGCTAATAAGGAGCAATTTGATCCCTTTCTTGTTCTCGTGTTTAGGTTGGGCGAACAGTCGATTGATCGGCCTCTGAAGAACTTAACGAGTTGAACGGGAATGTACTGCATGACGAGTTAAAAGGTGTGTTCTTCCCCGTTGTACAACGAACAAGTAATTCTATATGCTAATGGAATTCTCGAAACAGAAACAGAAATCAGTATAAACACGTATCACAGTATGGGATTTAGAGATGCACTGCCAACATACAACTACATACAACGAAGTTGTTACCGGGGAGGGAATTGAGACAGACAGATACTATCACTTCCACACTTTGATTATGCCGTCCCGCGATGCGGTTACCAAAAACATTTGGCTGCCGGTAGAGCAGATGACTAAATCGTTGACCGCATCGGAGTGCCCGACTGCCGGCGCGTCCGCGAGAGCTCGCGAATTGGTGTCGGTGTCGGTCAGCCAGGCGGACGTTCCGTTGCTGGCGGAAGTGGAGGCCGCCTTCACGCCGGAACCATGCTCGTACACCACTTCTACTCCGTCAATTTGGACAGCCCTAAAATGGCACAAGCGTGTACCTAAATCATAATCCAAAAACCCACATGCACGTTATTCTTACTTGCAAAGCAACTTCTTGTCCGCAAGGGTCTCCCCAGTTGCGGTCGCAATCATATAAGAGTTGTCGCGAGAAAATGTATCCCAAAAACGAATTCGACGATCGGTGCCGCTTGAGATAAAAGAGAGGTGACGGGAATCGGATGCCAGAATTTGCAGTCCTCGGATGCTGTCTTGATTTTCCGGCTAGACAAATAGTCCGGGCGGTCAATTTTCAGTCAACCTCTATGAGTCCGACTCAATGTCGTCTGTCTGCCTGTCTGTCTGTCTGTTTGCCAGTTAACTATCCGTCTGCTTGCCTCCTACCTGGGATGGTACAAGAGGTGCTGCTGGACCGGACCAAACTGCCATCGTCCTGGAACTCGTTTCCGTGTCCCACACCGACACCTCGTTATTGCCTTTGGCACACGCAATCACAGCACTGTCCAATTTGGGATGTGTGTAAAGGCGATTGATGGCGGCACCCGCAGGATGGCGCACGGACGAGATGGGGATGCGGAAGCGGAGATCCCATGTCACCATATAGCCGTCGCTGCTGCCAGTGGTGATCCAGCTCTGTTCCGGGCTGACGCAGAAAGTCTTCAGCATACCTGCATCAAATTAATTCATTAGAACAAGAAAAAACTCTGATCTTGAAGAAGGTACGAAGGACTTGAATCCTACCGCATCGTAAATCGCTCTGTAGTCTCCAGACATGGTTGGGTGTGCGCAAATCCCAGCCTGCCACAACTCCCATCGAGGTGGCAAAAGCGACAATATGCTGAGAACCTATTAGAACCATAAAAGAAGACCATTTAATTAATGCACGGGAAACAAATCGGTTTTCAAACATATTTACATATGAAAAAGTTGCTTACCAGGATCGCAATAGCCCATTTCGATGACCACGCCATCTCGTTTAGGATCGATGGCCCGCTCAAGTTTGACGGCATTTTTAGTAGGGTCATTCTCTAACCTGAGGAATAGAAGCAAAAAACTTTGAAGCGAAAGTCAGTCTGACACAGCCTACCATGTAAATTTAGATATACCTTTTACCGGTAAAGATGTCCGCACGCACACATACCTGACCACATGAATGCTTCCATTTTCCCCGGCACACGCAAACGACTTCCACTCTTCGCAGTAGGTGATGGCCTTGACCGGGCTCAAGAGATGTTTATAGGTGTACTTTGCACGATTGGAGAGACCGCGGCCTTCCATGCGAGCACAGTCCCATAGCTTGACGGTGCCGTCAGATGAGCAGCTGAGAATGTCTCCGTTGTTTTTGTTGGACCGCAGCCTGAAAACATAACACAAAATTCATACGCCACCTAGATTTAAGAAGTCCCATCATCCCAAAACAATATTATTGAGAGCGTACCGTTACGCATATCTATCTTTTGCCTGCCTGTCTCTGTCTGTCTGTCTGTACACCTATCTGTCTATCTCTGCCTATCCGTTTATCTGTCTGTCTGTCTG
>LRSR01005395.1:0-32913 GCA_001579985.1 Hypsibius dujardini | reverse complement strand
ACTTGCTGCTGTACGGGAAACGAGATCGGCGATTGTTCCACATTGATGGGGGGGGGGTATACTACCGTTGAAGTTCCCCAGTGCTTATTTGGGGTGGGATTGCCCGTACTCGGCCTACTCCAAGATTTTGAACGTTGAGTCGATGAAGGCATAACATGAAAAAAAATGTTTAGCCCCGTGATGCAAAAGAGTATCCACTACACAAGAGTAAACCGAAGAGACAACAACCGAACCGAACAACCGAAAGAGACGACCAGTCAGGGACATTAATGATCAATTTTAGCGAGAAGACGATCGGACCAATAGAGTGAATGATTTGTTAGAAAAATAGACCATCAGACCGGAAGGTGGACGGCCAGCCTGAGGTCTGGGTAGTGGATATACGGTACGGTTCAGGAGGTGGATTTTCCATCTGGACGGAGAACGGCACGTTTGAAAGATTGTGCCATCAACTTGGACTGAGCTGATGACTCACCCGGGAAATTGACGGCCAGTTTGGAATGTTCATGCTCATTCCACACAGTGGACGGACTCTGGTGAAGATTACGGTCCATCCGAAAACGGACGGACTGTCCGGACGGTTAGCTGCAGTTTCGGAAAATGGTTGACCGGACCGGAATGATAACTGTCAGCCTAGATAGACAGGCTCCAACCGTCTACCCTTTCGTGCGGACTGAGCACCTTTTGGATGGACCGTGAAGACTCCAGACTAAATGCCTATCTGATCCGACTGATTGTTAACTCTAGGAGCAGCCCGTTCATCTTCGAAACATCACCAATCTACCGGGTTGGCCATGCCCTCCTGGGTCGATCTCAATCCTCCCGGACCGTGAACCGTTCTCACTTCCGATCACCTTCCGGCCTGATGATGTATTCTATAACTAGATCCTTCACTTTCAAGCCATACCGGCACCCACTTGATTTGATAAACAAAATCCAGATCAATGGTAGTTTAAGTTACAATTAAAGAATCTCTTCCGTTTACACAGAAACTGACGAGGCGCTGAGCGACCCGACTGCGAGCCAGGCACAACGAATGTTTACGCAGCCGCAGCAGCAGCAGCCATACGGTCAGGAAAACATCCAGCATGGGGCCCCTGTGATACGATACTTTCTTCATCGTGCCCACATTTGTACAGATGAAACGCCGGCCAGACCCATTGAGCGCCAAGCATCGCTGATGCCGTCGCCTGCTTGGCCAGCAGCCAGCTACAATCCCGGTGGCGGCAGAAGCGACCGGAACCCGGGAGATCAGGAAATTCTAATAAACGATAGGAATGTCAGACCACGGACAAGACATTACGGAAGCTGTTTCGAATGGTTTATTGACCGCTTCAAAGCTAAATGATTCTACTGCTTCGGATACTGGCTTATGTATGTTCTGTAATGAGTACCGTTTGACTTGTGTGAAGTGACAGGAATCCATTCCCAGTACCGAAACAGTGGACGGAGTGCGATTTGAATCATTTATTTTAGAGTAAAAAATTGGGAAAGATCCAATCACTTTTGCTCACAAGTTACGCCCCTTTCCGTGAGTGAATAACGCCATTTCTAATCTTCCCTCACGAGGTCCACTATATTTCAATCAATGCGCGAGTGCATGAAATGGGAAAGATTACTCACCGAGTAATCTGCGTATACTTTGAAAAAGTACGCCACACCGGCGGAGAGCCGAACCATATACATTCAGATGGGACCTGAAGCAAATGTTGTGGGGTCTGAGCGTTGTGCCTGAGCATAAACAAAAACACTGGACATTGAAGGAAAATAATTTGAAGTGAACTACTGTACGGTAAATGCAGTCCAACTTCGTCAGTACGTTTTTCAATACTGGAAACTGCGATAACTTTCAAGGGAAGTTAACGAAAGACGTGAGAACGCAGTACGTTTTGCCATCATGCGGTTCTCCCTCGAGGCAGCGGTAGGAATATGTACTTAAAAGAGTAATATTTGGAGGCCACCACTTAAACTTAAACAGCTGACGAGTCAATTCAATAAACCCCTGTCTCGCGTTCAATGGAAGCAACTAGAGAACTAGGGGAAAGTGTCCATAGGGACACTTTAAAATAATTAACACGGCGCCAATATCTGAAATCGCTTATGGCCCGTAGGAACCGAGAATGTCCAAGTAGGTGCCTAGCCGACCGGAATTTATGAAGAAGCACTGCCCGATCGGAGTGATTTCCACGCCTAGGAAGGACCAGACAATTTGTGTGATCCGAGGCGGAATGAAGTTTGAAATACTGTAAACCTTCATTTACTGTCTGATCACATATTTTACTTGAAAGGAAATTGTCGATACGTCTTAGTTTTTCGTTTTGAGTACACCATGATGTACTTTAACTATAGTTAAATTAAGAACGTTAATCATTACGATGGTCTGGAGGAAGTAACAGGAAGTGCCCACGACGGGCCATCTATCACGTCTTGCCAGGACAAACAGAATGGGTGCTGGACAGTTAACCAGACACATTACCAGGTTGACGGCTACAAAGTGGAGAAGCAGCAGGTTCACCCCGGATTTAGAAAGCTTCTCCCGCCAAATCACTCGTAGATAAGGTGTTGTTGAGCACGATCAGGGAACTGATGGTCAGCGAAGTGGTAACCCATGCCGTCACTTCTGTCTGCTGGTGGAGAGATAATGTGAGGAACGACGGGACGCTAGTTTTATGGGAGGTAATGGGAAAGTTTGTCATGCTTGGTTGGAAGGAATTTCGATTGAACAAAAAGCGACTGGAACCGTTAGAAAATAGCTTTCCGGCACGGTCATTCAGAAGTTGCAACACCAAAGAATGATGCGACAAATATTTTATATATCAAAAAGCTTGGCAGAAACAGATGAGCTGAGTCGCTGAACAGTCTGAGATGTCTTTACACGCTCCCTATCTTGTAACTGAAAACACACGATCAATTACGTGAGGGGAGGGGGGCGGATAAAATGTGTCCAAAACTGATATTATACATCAGGCAGAAAGCACTTGTGTGCAATCAATCCCATCAAGTGCGCCCTTGATCTTTTCAGTAGAGAATTATTCGAGTGCAAGGGTGTTCTCATCGATTCATTCCTTTCACGATATATCAAATGGTCAGAGCAATTGGGGCTTTTATGCCTTTATCCAGAGGCTCGTTTATAAACGGAACCCTAATCAGGGTTCTTACAGGTCGAAACCAGGACTCTTCATCCCAGGGTCAGGGGATGGGCAAAGGGGCAAAATGTTTTTTTTCAAGATCGAACCCAAAATTTGGCATCTTGTCCCTGATAATTTTGAAACTTGTGGGTGTGGGGATTCGATTTCCAGAAAGCCCCTGGGGTCTCAAAAAGTGTTTAAAAACATTAGTTTTTCATCAAATTTGGACGATTCTTGAATGGTTTGAGCCCCCCATTTGTATTTGGCAATAAATGTAGCCTATTTAGACCTCAACAAATCTCAAATCTGAACAAAAAACTGACCTTTTTGAGAAAAAAAATGAAACCCCGGGGGCCTCTGGAAATCAAATCTCCAAAAATTAAAAAATAAGCAGGAATACCCTACCAGGCATAATAGATCAATTTTCAAGTTCATTTTTAAAAAAAATGCATTTTGCCCCTTTTCCAACCCCCTGACCATACAGCGAGGGGTCCTGGTTCCGACCTGTAATGACCCTAAACGAGCCTCTCTCTCCCCCTCAAGGTTTCAAATGATGGCCAAGAGCTGGCGAAGGATTACTTTTACGCGGAGATATAGGTGTATGTAGTGCTGGAAAACTCAGCAGAACAATGCCATTTTATTATGGGTATTATCTTTTAAACTTAATATCACCGGTAGGTGTTTAAGAATTCTTGTCTTGTCATAGTTGTTCAATTGGGCAAACAGTGGATGACTCTAGAGATAATTTTTGTCCTACATCACAGTATATACATTTCGCTTCCTATACTGCGCATTTGACCATCACCACACCAAATCTACTTTTGAGCACTTCTATGTTTTTTGCCTGCAGTGTCTGTCCATCTATAAATATTTTTGTTTCATCTATATTAGTTGTCTGACAATGTCTGCATGTCTGTCTTGCCGCATATGTGCAGCGCTGCTATTGATATTCATCCATGCATACAATGGCACAGAACATTAAAAAGGCATTACACCCTGTATTTATTATGCACAAATGAAAGCCAGCACCAGCAGACAGTTTCTCGTGCACATTAATATGCCGCGTGTAAATTTAATCACATATATATCGAATTAAATCGCCTTGTAATCTCTTAAACCGGTTTGGGAAAAACAAACTTATTAATTGTAATAAATCACAGTATGAACCTACCTAAAGAGATTTGGCAAAGTGGCATAGCGTGATCGCTTGAGAATATCCGTTTAAGAAATCGTCGGCATTAACAATTTGACAGCACAGCTATAAGGGTTGGGCATAAATAGGAAGACTTCCGCTATCTACTTTTTGCAGCAGACAATACTGTCAAATTGCAATGGATTTTGACGACGTTCTTCTAGAGGTTGGAGAATTCGGCCGTTACCAGCAGCTGCTGTTGATATTTTTTCTTCTACCTCCACAGCTTCCAGGGTCATTTCATGGCTTCGTGCAGGTATTTATGATATATGTAAATACTTAAAAAGAAAAAATTCTTAACAGTCTTCACATTTTCTTCACACATTCATTTTCTCTATGAAAATAACTTTTTCCAACCTAAGGAACCTTGAGGTTTTGTATTAAAAACCTTAATCTTTTTGAAGTTATTTATGCAAAAATACTCATTTTTTTGATGCTAGATTTCGAAATAGTCAATGAATTGCAAAGAGAAAAGCACTTTGCAAGACCTAAATAACTGCTTAATTTTTTTATTATTATTTTCATCTAATTTCTGTGTGTTTGCTAGATGTTTATAGTTGCTGTGCCGGGTGACTACTGGTGTCGCGTTCCTCAAGCCGGTCTGTTCAACAGTTCAAGTCCACACATGTTAGATTTACCGTTGGAACTAGTAGACGGAAAAGCCGAACACAGTAAATGCTCGACGTTTGCTGGACAGTTTTCAAACATTAGCACAAATCTTGCGGACCAAAGGCAACTCAACAGAAACGTAACTATCCCATGCAGTGATGGTTGGAACTACGACCGTTCTGAGTATGAGACTAGCATTGCCATGGATTGGGATCTCGTGTGTGACCATAGCTTCCTTCCCACTTTGTCGATGTTTATTCATACCATCGGCACGCTCCTGGGAACGGTCATTTCCGGGTACCTCACAGACCAAATCGGAAGGAAAATGACGTTTTATATTGCGGCTATGATACAGCTGACAGCAGGTGCGTTCGCACTGTGGAATTAATTAACTCTGCTTAAAGATGAATTAAGATTGACACATTTCTGCTAAATGCGATTAACATTCGAAGTAATGATGCGCTTAAATAGTGAATAAATTAATGACCAGTAATTTTGTTTCATATTTCATTATTATATTACCATTATTTTTAGTTTAAAGATAAAGTTTTTTGTCTTGTTTCTTATTCTACAAAAGAATAATACACTATGCCAGAAATAAAAGTAGTCTTTCAACTTTTTCAAGTTAGTTTTGCTTTGCGGCATACACATTATTTAAAACAAAAAGTAATACGCATGGTATTTGTTGTCACAAAAAGTGTTCCAGTTTCATGATTTACCTAGTTGTGATAGTGAATAAAAATTTCTCGGCTTTTAACTCAATTATTTTCAGTTATATTTAAGAATAACTAACTTTCCGAACAAAATAATAAAAGAACTGAATTCGCTGATAAAAAGATATTGATACATGCACGTGACGTAAAACAGAACAATCAACGATAATTATTAGGTGTCGCCACGGTCTTCTCACCCAATTTCATCGTCTTCTGTGTAATCCGATTTCTGCATGGCCTAACAATTGTTCCTGTTTGGCTCATCCCTCTAATCATGGCGCTGGAGTTCACTGGTCCGTCCAAGCGAGCCCCAGTCGGCACAACCGTAGCCTTGGTCTTTACGTTTGGCGTTATTGGTTTGGGCGGCCTGGCGTACCTGCTCAGAACCTGGGTCTCTCTGCAGCTGGCGGTGACGTTGCCGTTTGTTTTTATGATTGGCTACTACTGGTGGATGCCTGAGTCACCGAGATGGCTCATGTCGAGGGGACGTTTTGCGGAGATGCTAAGAATCGTTCGAAAAATGGCTAAAGTCAATCGCGCCCAGTTATCGGAGGAATATTTCGAGGAACTTTTGATCAAGTGTCAGAAATCGCAAACAGAAGCAACATCAGAAAGGTGAATTCCTAATGTTATCTATATTTCTTTGTCCTCTACGCCAATGGCTTTGAAACTGAAAAAAGGGTATCGTTCCTAAGAGGCGCATTTCGGTTACCACGGGGTGGCAATTCAAGCGACTCACCGAGAGTGCCATTGAGGGTTCTAGACCTCTGGCACTGTCATTGGGTCCTACAACTTATTCTAAACAAAAATTGTATTTAGGGTTAATGTAAATAATACATAATAAATGTAGTATGCCTAATAATAATCTTTTTTACTTACATTCACTCATATTTCATATATTTATTACGTATACTTCTTCATATTTACTTTAACTCCAAACATTTTTTGTTAAGAATAACATTTTGGATCGAATGGCAGTACCGGGGGTGCCGACCTCTGCCGGACTCTCAGAGACGCGCCCAGGGAGTGTTGTTCGGCTTGCTGCTTATCGTTGACTGACATGCGCCTTTATTGTTTGTAATTGGGCAGGCTAAACACTTCTGCCAAAATGAGATAAAATATCACTGTCGTTGTCAACAGAAAATACGTTATAATGGACCTATTCCGCACGCCGAACCTCCGCCGCAAGTCCTGCCTCATCATCTTCAACTCCTTTGCCAACTACGCCGTCTACAGCGGCCTCAACTTCTTCATCCCTCATCTAGGCGGAAACGACCACATCGACTTCATCTACGGCGCCCTCATCGAGCTTCCCGCCTACCCCGCCATGTACTTTGCTCTAAACCGTTTCGGCAGACGCGTCCTCCTCATGTTCTCCATGCTCCTCGGTGGGGCCTTCCTCATTGCGACAGCCCTCGTTCCTTCAGAGAACCATCTAGCCGTAATCCTTCTCTTTCTAACCTCCAAATTCTGGATGACTTTCTCCTTTTTCGTCACCGATTTGGTCGCCTCGGAACTCTTCCCTACCGTGTTGCGGGGTGCGGGAGCTTCATTAACTCAAACAGTTTCGACAATCGGACTATGTCTGAGTCCTCTGATTGCTCATCTTGGCACTCATAGTCTATGGTTGCCTTTGGTCATTTTCGGAGTGCTAGGAATGATTGGAGGTCTCGCGGCGTTGCTTTTACCGGAGACGATGAATGCGAATTTGCCGGAGACGCTGGAGGAGGCGGAGGAGTTTGGGAAGGACATGACGTGGAAGGATTATCTCAAGTTTGGCGGTCACACCAACAACGCGGCTGTGTGCGGCGATGATCGGAACATGGGCTTGGCCACCGAAGCAACCGGAATGTTACCGCCCGACACGTAGAAGTCACGCTCAAGGAGATGGGAAGATATTAGTACTGATAGTTCGGATTGTTTATCGCTTACGCATTCTGAGATGCTAGATACTTAATTGCGGTCGTCAAATTTTTGCCATCAATGAAGAAAATGTGTAGAAAAGTTTAGATGAACGAGTTTAAACAAGTGATCGGCCGGAGCTGTCAAGCAGAAATTTGCTGACCCCATTAAACAGAGCTGCAAGGCAGCCGAGCTGTCAACAATAAAAAATGCAAATGCAATCAAATTCTGCCAAATTCTGCCAAGTTTTCAGACTTTGTTCTGACTCACGAAGTAAATTACGTATATTATAATTATAGCTCTATTAAAAACAAATAAATCAGAGCCTTTTTGTGTTCCACCTCCAAAATTCGTCCCAAGTGAAGTTAACTCTGGATTTCCACAAAACTTCGGATGTCACCATGTCGATTGATGATATTGGGCGTTAGCGGGTCAACTCCAATCGTTGATTGGTTGATTGCACTACACTAGACATGCATTAAAATCGTGCTTTAAGCCAAAGAGGTTCGATACTTAATAATTTAAATGGTTGAATGTTAGTTATATCAGTTCATGTTAGTTGAACTACTTTTTTGGGGATCGCTTGAATGTTCTGTTTTTTCGTATAAAACGTTTTTAAAACAATTAATGATTGACAATACTTCCGGTTATTCAATAAGATTGTGTGAAGGAGCGGGTAGTAACAAACGCAAACTTTCCCACTATAATGGCCCCAGCCGTAGTGTCACTGTTAAGCACATCACCGCGGTACAGAAACCTCCGGGAAAGGTGGGAATCGTTCTGGTGGCAGTTTTCGTGAAAAAAAATACACACGGCTGTCCCTAGGTAAGTTCCGGGATGTTTGAAATTTCCAGCCAGCCACGCAGTCTTCGTGGGCCGACCGCCAACGTCAGAGCAATCACAACAGGTGAGACCTGCAAAAAAGAGGACGATGTTTCATATTGGGGCGAATGATTTTAGGTTGAAAGGATCGTTGTATATTCACCAACCTTAAACGATGGATTTGAGCTGGACCAATGCAAGGAAAAGGGCAGTCATATGGCTGAGACTTGGCGAGCGATGGCACAAGGCTTATATAAAAACCTAGTGGCTAGTTATGACACACTTTATAGACATTGTACGTAAGCTAATACAAGATCAGACGCAAGGTACCGGGAGCCCTCATAGAGCTGGAGTTATGGAGTTACTTTATAGGAACAGTACTGTAGTACTGTCAGGTCGAGGGGTACCGCGGGCTCTTATGGAGTTGGAGTTATGGAGTTACTGTATAGGAACAGTACTGTAGTACTGTCAGGTCAAGGGGTACCGCAGGCCCTTATGGAGTTGGAGTTATGGAGTTATTGTATAGGATGCGACCACCAAAATTGAAAAAATTGTTATCCGAAAAGCAGAATGTACATAGGGAAGAGGAGGCTTTTTGTTTAAGCTAGGGAAGAGCAAAAAAACCGGAGCACAACTCCTTACATGTCGCCTATGTCAATGTCCTCGGCGGTGCAACTTATCTCACAACCATGTTTCTCGAACAGATACTCGTTACGATGATAAGCTAGCCGGCTGAGGTAAAACAGTCCGCAATTTCTTGAAATGCTGTTCACTACTGCGGCAAATCGATTTATCCATGCATTGGACTGTTCAGCCGCCTCCGTATTTCGCTTTTTGAGGTGAGGGTGGGTCAATGTAATGTTAATGCAACTTATCTTACATGTGCTTACTTTCATCTCCCGAAGCAACCTCTCGAAATGGTCACCGTCTGTCTGAACAAACCCATTGATAGTGTCATTCGGCTGCTTCATGCGAGCTTCGGTGAATTGAATTTCCTGACCTTTCTCGGCATTGTGGGTAAGTGAATTGTTGTGTTGGAACATGCGTGAATGCTATGCTAAATGAAAATACCAATAGAACCCTCATCTATATATGGAATTTTGGCTTTTTGCGTTGACACCAGCATGTTGATTTCTGTTGTTGCAGGTCACAGCTTGATTGCCTTACGCCCCCGTTTTGTTCACGACGTCCTCTACCTAAAACTGCCCACTCTGACCCTAGTTGGGAAACCTGATTCCGGCAAAATGTTTCTGGTGGAGTTGACGATGCTCACCATTGGAAACGATCGCAAATCCGGTCGAGCCTTCACCTACACCCACATATCGGAGCACGAGCTGGGAAAACGCTGTCTGAAAAGCACCATTCCAGTGCTGGTCAACGATCCGCCGCGCAATAACGCCGCTGAGTACGCCCAGCTGGTGGAAAGCGTCTCCGAGGGCAACCCACGCAGGACCAACGCTTTGGTGTATAACCCCGGCGCTGGACCGATGCTCACTATAAATGGCGACTTCATTTAGAAATGGCAACGGATGGAAGCCGAAGCGTGATATGCCAATGTTTTTTGTTTGGCAAATATATTTAGGACAGTCTGCAGCGGTAACGAAATCTGAACATTTTTTTAGGGAACGGTTGAAGAGTCGACTCCTCATTATATGGTTCAAGGAGCAGGTCACCTTTCCTGAGAAGGATAAGGATGTCTACAAGCAGGCGCAGTCTTTGTCGGCGTATCTTCCGGATCTATTGCATTTCCCGGAAGACGAGCTCAAAGGAGCCGTGCAGAGGTTCAACGAGACCCTATCGGATCTGGCATCGGAGGATAAAGATGATTCCGAGTCTCATCGTCGTAATCTGGAGAGTCTGTCACTTTTCTACGCCCTTCGGGGAACTGGTAAGTTGAATAACTATGAATATTTATTAAAGATGTGTGCACGTATTGACAAATAAGAGCACAAACACAGAAATCGAAACAGAGACACAGACACAAACAGAGACACAGACACACAGATACAGACACAGACATACAGACACAGACACAGACACAGACACAGATGCAGATACAGACACAGACACAGACATATACACAGACACAGACATACAAACACAGACACAGACACAGACACAGACACAGACACAGACACAGATACAGATACAGACACAGACACAGACACATACTCGGAAGCAGGTATAGACAAACATGTACAGGCAGACGCACACAAACATAAATGTTAAGTATAAAAAATCTATTTTCGCACCTTACGTAGGTGTGCGGACACTTTATGCGGCATTTCCCTTTTCGAACAGTAGCGGTGGATCATATCCAGAAAACTGCTCTACCGACCATGTCACGTCACCTCAATCGGAATGACACCTCATCAAATGAATCGCACGAGGTCACACTGGACATGATTCCCCAAATCATTCAAGACACTGTTCAGTATGTCTTTGCCCATCCTAACAATGAGGTACAGATATACTCTTCGCATTAATTGTACTTCTGACACTTGCAATTGGTCTTCTTAGAAACATATTTATTTGTTTTCAGTGGTTCAAGTGGGTTCGGTGGAACCTTCAGCATTCTGGGAAAGATGCCGTGTCCGTTCGCACTGTGTTTAACTTTGGCATGTTTGCGAAGCACGAAAACGCTTTGCGCAAAATGCTCAAAGTTAATCCAGAGCACGGATTGCATGCTAAGGTCAACTATCGCGCTCCAAAATCCGTTATCACCCGTGGACAGCAGTCACAATGGTCTCTAGTATTCTACACAAAGGTTTTTCCTGTGAAACTCCAGCATCAGTTAGTGGCTCTCGGTATGGAACAAGTGAAATTTACATGTATCTCGTCGTGCTTTTTGTAGTGTACAGATTATGTCTACTTTCATACTTTCAGATGTAATCGCAAGGATGACCGATTATTGTTATGGCTGGGTGACCGCTGCCGAACAGCTGTTCCGCAGAATTGAGGGTACTGACGAGAGCGAACTAGCGCTCAATAACACCATCCAGCTTGCACAGAACGCGGTTGAGGAGACTGCTTCAATGTCAACTGCTGGACGTAACGAGCCGCTGTACATCGTTTGCACTGCTGAACCGTCGACATCTTCCTTTGCCACTGTAGACAGTCAACATGCAGCCACAGCACAGGGAGGCAGCATCGAAGATCAATCCATCCGGTCTCGCTCGGTTTCTCTAGTGTCAATTCACTCCACCGCAGACGAATCAACTTCCCAATTAGTCTTCGAGGCAGATCAAGACCGTTTCTGTGCACCATCAGTGTCTTCGGCACCCAACTACGACGCCTGGTTTGTCGAGAAAGGGAAGGGTATGGTTGCTGAAAAGCTGCACCACATGGGAATTCCTAGTCCTTCGGAAGCAATGGTTAGCATGCTGGCCACGGAATATTGGGAAAGCATGTCGGTGCTTCAGCAGCAGCTACTATACACAAATCTCAAATCTCGTGGGATTGGGTAATGCAAAGACCTGCTTTGATGCCATTTTTATTTTTCCACCAGACCTTGAGGCACTCTGAGGAAATCGGCATAAGCAGCGCTAACTAAATGAAGAGCTGTCAGTAGTGAAGCTCTTGCTAAGGGCAAATGAACCCTGTCTGTGACTTTTTCATATCGCTGTTTGGTCAATATGGCTTTTTACAAAATGATCTGTAATCATCCTAAAATCATTTTTCTTGAACATTAATGTTAGATAGTAATTTTTCGAATAACCTAAATTAAATACGCCATTATTATGCCGTGAAATTTTGAATCTAAAGAGACTTATTTTTGGTCTCTTGTTCAAAGATAAATTTGCACGGCTTAGTAATATTAACTCCTAAAAGTATGCGTCTAAATTTTACGAAAAAACTGTCACAATTATCACATTATTTATTACATTGAATAATTGCTTAAGAACACCCCTCCCCGCCCGCATTTTTCCCGAGTATAAACGTTAATTTTGTACTCGATAAGACACTATTCGCTTTAAAATAAACTGTACTTATTTGGTCGAATAATAATATGGCTGGTGAGGGACAAAAGTATTCACTAGTGACTCTTTTTTTGCTACCGCTCTCCACGAAGCACCAGCGGACCAGCCAGCGTTAGTAGCAGCTACACCGAGCGCCACGGCAGGACAGGTGGGTGCATGCACTGTGTTTGCGTGCCAGGGATGGGATGGCTAATGTATGTGTGATCACACACTTGCTGACCCCTTCTCAAGGTTTCTACTCTTTAGATCAGTATTTCACCGAACAAGCTAACCAGCGTCAAACTTCCAGGGGATCAGTCATCGGATGAGGTAGACCTTGCTTGCCCTTTCTTATTTGTGTGCGAGGAATCCATCCCGTTTCTAGCTATTCTTTTGCCTGACTTATTAAGATTTACTGACAATATAGATCACTATTTAATGCGATAAACGAGCCGGGAGTACGTATTAATGAATTTAAAAATTATTAAATTATTAATTGTTAAAAAAAGTATTTAGTTGCGATGGAAAAATTATTTAAATCGATTGGCATTTGTTAAGAAATGTATCGACGTCGATGAGCGGAGTCGGCGACCATTATTTCATGAAAAGCGAGACTCGTAATTGCAGTATCAGAAATTATCCGTTACTCCGCCCCTGTTGTTCGAACATTTTTCCAATACTAACTGATTCCAAATTAAATTTTTTTATGGGCTTTTTTTACGAAAAAGTACTTGCTATTATTTAGCGAGTTAAATAGTAATGGATATTTCCTGTGGCTCGGAATAGATTTAAACAAATTGAGCTTTCGTTCAATTAGCAATGAGAGGCGGTAAGCATTGTCAGTAGCTAGAATTATGTCGAGAGAAAGTGGCTAGAAATGTGACGGATTCCAAGGGTGCGTCTCAAATTCGTAACTGTACCATAACGAACCATAACTGTACCGTACCGTTTCATCGGTTCGGATTTGAGACACTCAATGTTTCGAACGGTATTTCGAACGGTGATAGTACGGTACGGTTTCAAAAAAGATTCGTTTTGGACTAGTTCGGTACGGTTCAGTGGAGCGGTTCGGTATAACGGCGTCTCAGATTTCTGCGGTTCGCGTTTCACATCGTTTTTAAAATTAGTGTCCAATCAATCAACCAATCAACCGGAGCAACGCATCAGCTGATTAGTGTCAATCCACCAATCAATCAACCAATCAACCGGAGCAACGTATCAGCGTGTCAATCCACTAATCAAGCGACCAATTGACTGGACCGACTTCAGGGAGATCTGGTTTGTTTTCTCCCCTACAGTGCGAGGCTTCGGAAATTTTAGAGAGCTAACTTCTTTCATGAAATAGCAGAGGATTAGTTCAGTCACCCTATTTAGTTGCGTCTCCAGTCCATTGTGCAATTGATCATGTTTTCGGGCAGGAATTCACCGCTTTCGGGAAATGGATGTTTTAGCACACAATCAAGAACAAACGAATCAACTCGTCGAAAAACATCTCATCGCGAATGATTAATTTCGACGCCTTTGTTCATTTGTTTTCTTAAAGCAAGCGTAAAAATTGTTATAACTACATTTATCTTCGCGAACAATTTAAACTAAAAATTTTGGAGGAAGCAGTCGACTGTCGGGGTTGATCAACGAGATACCCCAAAAACCACCTCCCATAGGTGGTTACGGAGATACAGCCAGAAACAAAGGAAAAGTGACGTAACGCAAAACGAATTTAGTTCGAACCGTAATAATTTGAGACACGGGTAAGATTCGAGTTATGGTTATGGCAAAACCGCGGTATGGTACGGTACGATACGAATTTGAGACAGAAAAGGTTTCGAACCATACCGGTGTCTCACATCTTTTTGGTTCGGAAAACCGTATCTCGAGGTACGGTTTGCCGAAACGGCAAATCTGAGACACCGTTACGGTTACGTTACGGGTTTTGATACAGATTTGAGACGCACCCCAAGTACTAGTGAAGTTAAACATCAAATCAATTGTTTAGTTGGACGACCAGAAGACTACGCGCAAGCAGAAAAGAAAGCTGAAGTCCCAGCCGCAAAAGAAAACTCATCGCAGAAGATCTGCCCTTGGTCATCAAAAGAAACATAAGGAGCTTCCCTGTGGAGTGTGTTGCAGTGGTAAACGTGCTGACTGCATTGTGCCTTGCTCGCTTTTCGACACGTGCAAGAACTGGATTTGCCGAGAGTGCTGTTTGGAGCACCATACCCATGAATAGCTAAACGAGCAAAAAAACAGTACGACCTACGACCAGCGAAACTCCCCTTACTTTATTATCTGCCGCAATCACGAATAGTTTTGTGGGATTGTTTATCTCTTCTTCAGTTTTGCTTTTGGTGTGCGAAGTGCGATACGTCACTATTTTCCATACGTACTTAGTTGGAGTATCCTGGCACATTCCCGTACTTTGACTTCTTTTCCTTGGGTAGTTGCGTCTTACCGTTATTCCTAGAAATCTATCCTTCTCCCCGGGGAAGGGCCACTGACGCAACATTCTAAGATCTTGTTTGGACCTTTTTTGAAATTTAATTCAGTAGGGCCCCTGGTACCCCTTTACTTGACAGTACTGTACCTATAAAATAACTCCATAACTCCAACTCCATTAGGGCCACCGGTACCCCTCGACCTGACAGTACTACAGTACTGTTCCTATACAGTAATTCCATAACTCCAACTCCGTAAGAGCCCGCGGTACCCCTCGACCTGACAGTACCGTTCCTATACAGTAACTCTATAACTCCAACTCCATAAGGGCCCGTGTACCTCTTGACCTGACAATACTGTTCCTCGGTACATATACAAAAACTCCATAACTCCAATTCTATATCGATATTTCATATCAATTTACAAGCTTTGTGTCAAAACTTGCCAGTAATGCAGATTTAACAAAAACCCCTTTCTGTTCAATCAATAAATCAATCCGTGTCGTATAATGAAATATTTCAAAAGTTATACTTTTCCCTCGACGCATTCCAGAAGGTCCCTGTCAACAACTTTGTATGGCGACCCTTCAAAGTTGAGCAAATGTTAGCATTGTACTCTGTAGTTATTTATAATTATTTATAGATATGCATAATTATACATGATTATACAGTTATACTTTTCCCTCGACGCATTCCAGAAGGTCCCTGTCAACAACTTTGTATGGCGACCCTTCAAAGTTGAGCAAATGTTAGCATTGTACTCTGTAGTTATTTATAATTATTTATAGATATGCATAATTATACATGATTGTTTTTATCTATATTTATTGCTCAGTTATTTATTGTTACTTTTTAATTTGTTATACAGTTTATAATTAGTTATCATGTAGTTGTCGTCCATGTATTTTATCGTAAAGCTATATGCTATTCATGTTGGTCGTTAAATACTAGTGGTCCGAGAAAGCAAATGTTAAAACTCCGTATTATGTTAATTTGCAGCTATACCTACAGTCGCAAACGTACATTGGGGGGGGGGGAGTTAGCATACTTCGAGAGTACAATGGATTACGTCAGTCTTGCAGCAGACCTTTTGCATTTTTAAAACATGTTTTTGTGGCTCAAGCTCCATTCGGCGGAGCTTCCGGCAACCCTTTTACCTGGCAGAAAAATGACAGCGACGATCAGGTGCCATTACTGTTGTTTAAATCGACTTATCAATCATGAATTGTCATTCAAGACAGAATGAAAATTATTAAGGTGTTAAATTTTATATCAAATTATGTAATTTCGCTCAGCTGGTCCGCTCGGCTTATCGCGCTGTCATTTTGATTGCTGTGAGCGACGAGACAGGATCCGAATACAACAGTCCTGCAATACAGCGTCTAATTTTGAAATGGCAAGCACTCACTCAAGACAGATACAACATTACAGCGTCGAGATGCGAAATGGTTTGTACCACACCCCATATTTTTTATTTCACACTAAACGCCGCTTGATTAATTTAGCTGAAATGATTTGATTTGCAGATGCTAAACATGCTTGTTCCCAATCACACTGCCGTTGAACTCATGACCGAAGTAAGAAGAAATAATTTACTTTTGAGTGATTTTAATTTATGTACCGATCTAAAGACTCACTTAGTTAGGGGGAGGGGTGATTTGACGCCTGATTGTCTGTTTTGGATCATAACGTGGGGTGCATCGGCCATGCCCGATTGTTAACAGCGGCTCACATCTGTTAATGCAGTTCTTGTATTTAATTTTGAAATTATTACTTTTCATTTAACTGACAAATATCGTTAAGAATTGTTCTCAAAAATGGTTAGTACACTGTGGTTGGTACTGTACGCTCCCGATTTCAAGGGTCAATTTTAGGTCTGGCCTGAAAACGCGTTCCGTCGTGTCACGACTCTTTTAGCGTTGTTCCGCATATTCACATAACCCCTCCTCTGGTCTAGTGTTATTGTATTAGTTATGGAGTCATACTGTACATACATCGATTGGTCAACGACCTTCTTTCGTATTCTTTCTTTCTTTTCTTGTATGTCCAGTATATCCTCTTCACTGAATCATTAACCATGTTTCTATTTCTGTGAGTATATAATCTCATGTTTGTATAAGCAATCCTCGCAGTTCACTAGTTCCTTGTATTCAAATAATATTTCCAACCCTTCCTTGGCACGGGTCGACGTGATTCAGAGTCCACTACACCACGTATTTAGTTAAGAAGCCGTACTGCGTCCGGGTGCCCGCAAACTCCCGTGACAGTCGCTCGCTTAGTTGTTCATACAGATTCACTTAAACTATATTGACTTCAAAACTTTGAAACCGAAATTATCATTTCAATCAAGCAAGGTAAGCATAGCCTGTCAGGCAAAACCCCAACGGGCCACTCACGGACATGTAAACGGAATTGAGCGATCCGCTCAAGCTTGATGTGAATCAGCGGGAGTGGGGCATAATTGACCTTTGAGATTGGGAGCGTACAGTATTTGTTTAGAGATCGGCTCGGATAGGGATGGTGAGCTTGCTTGAGGTGATGACAAAAACGTTTATTACCGCCGAGGGCGAAAAGCTCTATCATGTAAAGAGGCAAAAACGTTCTGGCTTTAACTTCAAGCAACTTGGGGGAATCGGGGGGGGGGAGATCTTGAGGGAGGATCTTGCGAAGGGGATCTTTTGCGAGAGGTCATTCTTTTATGGGGGGGGGGTTAAAATTTTGGGGAACGCCCGGTTTGCCCAACGGTCACCTTAGCATTGTTTTTTCTTGTATCTCTAATTTTCATACATCAATAAAAAATTGGAATTTACGCAGGCTGTTCAGGCAGCAAACCCTCAAGTCGGTCCGGTCGATCCGGTCGTTCGGTCCGGTCGTCCACCGAGTGGAAAACTCCTTGCCGAACTGCTACTGAATCGCACATTCAAGCTTCAAATTGGGCCAGCCCACATGCTGGCCGGCGGTCAAATTGAAAACCCGCACATCGCTAACACCTTCAACTTTCAGCTCGGAACATTCCAAGTTGGTTGCGATATATAATATTTTCCTCCGGGCCGTGGATTGTGTAACGGTACATATCTAAAGTTCACAAGTAAGGTGCATGGTCTCCTTTTTTGCACAGCCCTACCTTGCTTCAATTGCAAACCCATCGGACGATCGCTTCCTCTGGGAGCGCGTACCAAATGCCACTTGGTTTGACCGTGATGCATTGCCACCGAATGAACCACCGTGTGGATTCGACGGACTCTCCCGGGCTTGTTTAGGGGCAGGTATTGTAGAGCTTTTCCCTTGCTCTTCCATTTACTATGGATAGGGAAACTTCCGTTGAACCAAAGCCAGTCGTTTTCCGATATTGTACATAGGCTCAGCAAGATTTAGCTTGACGTTAGGACTCTGTATATCTCTGGCCTTCGGATTGGCAATCGTCACTGGCACGACCCTATGGTATGGTTGTACGTAGTTTATCCTTACGAATTACTCTTGACTGGGTCCTTCCTGATTACAGCCTGTTTTGACTATGTTAAAACATGCTGGAATTCGGTCAAAATAGCTGAGTGAAGTGACTGGAATGTTGTATGCTTTCCAGCCTGAGTTTCAATGCGAATTTCACATAGGTCGGCCCTGCATCAAGGTGGTTTCAAGCCTGATTCCATCCTGTTTTTTCAGCAATTTAGCCAATCAAAAATTGCATTGCCCCAATAGGCGTAGGTTTCTTTTTGTAAACCAATGGGAATGATCGATTAATTTACGGGAATTGCCCAGGCTACATTCAAATTGAAAGTAAAAAAACAAAATCAATTGTGCCAAAACATTATACCAAGATTCCAGCTAAAGAGGGCGGTAAGGTGGCAAAAGTTAGATGAGGTATGAGATCCCACTTCCGTTGTAGGTTTGCAGAGCGATCTGTAAAAAAATGAAAGCACGTTAGTTTCAAGCACGTTAGTTAGTTTCAAAATTACAACTTGTAAAACATGTTTATCAAGAGATAAGAGTGGCGTGCACCCCTGACACCTTTGGCATTACCCCCAAAACAGCCTCCATAGCCGTTACCCTACTCAAAACCTTAGCACTTCCCATTTTTACTATCCGTCGTCAATATACACCTTAGTTCTACTAGGCGGAGAGAGTTGGCAAAGGGAAAGAATACTTGGAACTTGGATCCCTGCTTGCTAATCTTTCGTAACTCTGGCGCACGTCATCGGCGAAGCAAATTGTTTGGCTGGCGAACCTGTTTAACAGACTCTTACATGACGATTCGCTCGTCTTGAATGACTTTACACGGTGGAGCTCTTTAACGCGTCCTGAAGCGTACCGTACTCTGCGTAGCGTAAAGCTTTTCAAATACCTTGAAGCCGGGCAAGTAAAGTTAGCTTTGTTTTATACGCCCCTCGTCAGACTGAATTTCCAAAACGTTAAACTAGTTTTATATTACTTTTTCCATTGGAATTTTCTCTGATGTGGAATGTGAGGAGTTGTCTGGGGTTGCTCAGCATATTTCATCTTTTTGCATGCGTCATTTGCTGTCACGCTGTTCGGTACTTTAATGTGGTCGCTGTATTGTTACTGGCAGTCCATAAAGAAAATCAACGCAATGCAGTGCAATTAAACTTAGCCAGGACACCACACGTACAAGAAGTTCTGATGAAGGCCAGCACGACGGCAGCCAAAGTGATATAACGGTTTAGTGAGACTGTAAAAACATTTTGCCACAATTGTATGCACAAAATTATGTTAGGTTCAACAATATAACCAAATCTAAAGATTAATATAAGAACGTAGAAAGTTTAGCAAGCACATTTGATCGGTAGCCCATTGCCCCGTGATGTATGTCCGCGGAGCGCTTATTTGACCTTTTCAACTCAACATCCATATTTATTGCACCCGGTGAAAATTTTTTATGTTTTCTGGTAGTTGCTAATTGCTGTATTCATGAGAAAATGGCTGTTTGCTTGATTCTCTGGCGGCGAAATGTCATTGTCTTTTCGACACTCATGTGTTGATAATTAATGTATTCACGGCATAATGGTTGTTTCGCTTGACTCCCTTAAGTGCTTGAGTGTATTGGGGAAAGTTTGTTGACGGCACTCGTGTGTTGTTAATTAACATATTCGCGGCATAATTGTTGTTTCGCTTGACTCCCTGGCGGCATAGTGTACTAGGGAAAGTTTGTCGACGGCCTAGCATGTTTCCAGTCAAAAGCGCGTTGGGAAACAGCGTGGACCACGGCGTCAATTTTTCTTTCCTACGTTTGAAGATCTGTCACATTCATCTTTCATGTACATCCACGCTTTACGTAACTGTAAAGTTATAATTCAGTTAAATCATCTAGCTACCGAATCATACATATACGCCGTCCCCAAAACTCACCTAGGTTGTATGTACATGCATGTAAATACTACAGCATAAGTATTACTTACTATGGAAACGTTTTATTATCTTATCTGTATAGCACATATTTAAAAATAATATTTAGTTACAGGAACGCGTTTGCTAACGATAGTCTTTTGCTAGATTATTGCTTATTTTTACTAGAATAAAGTTGCTACTCCCTGCCGGTGCTTTGCTGGTGTGCATATTATATCGTCAGGCTACTTCATCAGGTCCGATGCACCATCGCTAACTCATTTTAAATCCACTCTCAACACTGGGTTGGAAACAGTTCGCAGAAAATATCTACACCAACTGGGCCGGGGAGATCTGCTTTCATCCTCTGTCCAAGACAATGCGACTAAAGCGAAAGTCATTTCAATGAGGATTTTCTATAAATACAAATTGTTTATACTGTATATATAAAAGCCTGGACTACGAAATGTGAAGACCTAACAGGGATTGTAAATTTGAAACAAGCCCATCAGGATATTTATTGTTAAAGAATCTTAGGGATCGGGTTTGAGGGCATAACACAGCATATAACACTGAATATAACATTGAATTTCAATTCTGTTAGCCTGAGCTTTGCACTTACGTTTCTTGGCGTAGACTTCCTCAGATCAAGACTTCCCGCATCTCGTTGTGACGAATAGGATGTGGTAACAAATTTTCGCGTAAGATATTGCTTTAACACTCGATGCTTCATGTTTCCTCGCAAAATTGTTAATTCTTTTTGTACTATTCAATAATTATTTCGACCATGCTATTCTCCCAACTACGTGAGAAATCGTAATCGTTTGCACGATATCGCAAATTTCGTTTACAAATAACCGTTGAGGTTAATGGGAAATTCAAACACCAGTCTGATGATTCAGAGTAATTTGTACAAATCGAGCGCAGCACGAAGGGTTGGAGAATTGTACTATTTATGGTTCAACGCTAACATTTGTTCAACTTTGAATGGGTCTGACACATTCATTAGTGGCAAAAATCAATAGATTTTTTCAGTTAATAATTTTGGTGGGAATACAGCTTAACGCAAATGGGATTTCAAAAAATATCTCAAAAACGTGTTGGCAGCAGATATTTTCTTCTAAAACGGACATTTTTACCCGCTAAGTTCGGCCGCAATCCGGTAGCTGAAGTTTAACAGAAATTTCATGAATACGTTCCATGCAAAATTGTGCTTCTGCGTACCCCTGGCTCATACTTCAAGTGTCGGATTCCAAGGTGGAAGGACCCTGAACAAGTCACAATTACAATGAAGTGTTCATATCCTGGTTCAATGAAGTGCTTTTGGTGAATACTGTAATAGCCAGTAGCAAATATGGCCCCTGTGGAACACATTTTTAAGAAACGAACGTCATTTGTTCTTACCAAACTTTGTGTCTTTCGTAGGCGAAGGGAGCTGCTCAACGGGAAGGATGCCTGGAACCTCGATCTATCTTTTCTGGTCTATGAGCGTAAACTATGGATAGATTTCTACGTACCGGTATACCATTTTTTCTCACGCAATACAGTTTTGTTTCGACCCAATGTCTAGCATGCATGGAGAGTCGCTTCATGAGCCACTTAGCCACCGGATGGGACACCCTTCTAATAACAAGGTAAATCAAAATTCTCGTGAAAGCTATTGAGTCGCTGGGTGAAACAGAATGATCACTCACCTCGTCTGTTTGTTGCAGCAATGATTACACTGAGAACATTGCCGACCGAGCCATCTTTTTCAGTTTCGTGACCTCATCTCCATTTACTTCTGCTCCGCAGATCATCCAATACGCCCTGTTTAAGAAATTAAACTGGACAAAGACGTTCCTGTTGTACGACACCAGTAGTGTTTTGTATCAGTTTTATTCGCTGTTGCTGCTGTCGCGGATGCCCGCCCTCTACGGGGTGCTGCTAACGCGTCATAAGTTTACCAGCACATCCGTTAACGTTTCCCAGCAGCTACAGCCAATCCTACGTGATTGGATCCTCAGAAGCCGCGGTGTGTGAGACTTTTTGGACATGATCAGTCAAACACACCTTCCGCTCTTAATGTAGAAAAAGGTCGTTACCTTTCAGCAGAAGAAAGTGCAGTCCATATTGGAATATTATTCAAATGCCGAATTCAAAATCATTCGAAATATTTTTTTATTTAGACCTAATGTCGTTTAGGGCACTGGAATGGGCCACTTGTTTTTCTCGTACCCTGGAATGGGCCACCCTGGAATCAGAACTTCCATACAAGTTTTGGCTATCACTAAGGTTCTAAACGACAGAGAATAATCGATAATTCGGTGGAACGCGTATCAGATATGAAAAAAAATTGTTGGAACATGTTTAAAAAAGAGAAATAAAAAGCTCCATTGGACCATTGGAAAAAGTCCACTGTAGAGGTCGCTGACTACGCAGTGACTTATTTGTTTTTATTAATTTGCGACAGAGCACCCCCTGCCGCCCGGTGGCCCATTCCAGGGTACGGGAAAGTCAAGTGGCCCATTCCAGTGCCCTTACCTCATACCCCAAGAAAGTCATTATATGATCCTCTGGTACAGTGATGCTCTATGCTGGAATGCCCACTGGGCCTGCGTAAAATTCTGGTGAGACAACGTGTGCAATAGTAGTCGACGTCGGTCGACACGTTTGGCTCTGGGAATGATTTATCGGCGACGAGAGACCTGCCAATCGGAGAGAATGATTTATCGGCGACTAGAGATCTGCCAATTTTCGCTGTCGTTTCAGATCGAAGCTACCAAATTGAATATGACTTTTGGTGAACATGTAAGTATAATATTGATGGCGTTTAGCAATTATTAATTTGTCGTTTACAATTTTTACAGTTATTTAATTGTTTAGTTATTTATTTATTTACAGTAACTAGTTATTTAAACAGGGTCCAACGCTAACATTTTCTCGACTTTGAATGGGTCTGGAAAATTTATTAGTGGCCAGAACCAATAAACTTTTTTATTGTCTGACTGCTATGTGAGTATAACTTGACATAGATGTGCTGTTAAAATATCTCACCAAATGTATTGGCTGCAGGTTTTTTTTTCTAAGAGGGGCAATTTTTTTATCCGCCAAGTTTGGCCACAATCTGGCAGCTGAAGTTCAGCATAAAAATTTATGAACATATTTCATACAAAAGTGCTGTTAGAATCTTCTTCAAAAATGTTCGGGCTCAACAAAACAATGATTCTGCTCTTCTTTACCAGATCAAAATGCCGATAACCAGTAAGTTGTCCCATACAAAATTGGGGAAACCCTAACAATACGACTCGACCGTTCAATTTTCGCCTTGTCTACAAGCAACACAATCATTATTTATGCTTTTCAGCGTAATTTTGTTTGTGCAGAAGATTTTCATTGCCTTCACAGGTTCAGGGTTAGCAAAAACCCCTTTCTGTCCAATCAATAAATCATTGTTGAACGCACCTATATTTATTAGGAGCGTTCAACAGATTCCAGCTAAAGAAGGCGGTAAGGTGGCGAAGTAAGGTAAGTTAAACAAATGAGTTTGAGATCCCACTTCTGTTGTAGGTTTGCAGAGCGATCTGTGAAAAAATGAAAGCACGTTAGTTTCAAGCACTGAATCCCAACCTCTGCCGACTATAAGCCTTTACAATCTACAGATTGAAATATGAAGTGGGACCTTCACATACCGGGCAGGCAAAGGCGATTCGTTGTAAGCCCGCTGGATCCAGTCAGTGTGCTAGATTTTCAGCTTCCACATAGCAAAAACAACAAAAAAGGAACTCAAATTCTCTTATGTCTGATGATACTAGTACTCACGTGATTCAAAAACAGACTAATTTGTCGCAGTTTGGATAAACGAAATAATATTCATGAATGTTTAAGAGACCAAAAATAACAGATTAACGTTTTCAACCCCAGAAGACACCAGACAGGTTTAAACTGAATTCCAGATCTGAAACCAAGTCACGCGGTCTGCACGGGGAACTCTTCTCTCGCGTCAGTTAAAAAACTTTCAAGAGAGTTGGAAAGAAATCTAGAGTGAAACCATGGTGAAATATGGGTACCTTGCACGGGGCAAAATAGTTTCGAAAATATAGCTTTATTCTTGACTACGTTGTGGTGGGAGGACAGGCTGGGCAAATCCAGCTTTGAACCAGGCTGATTTCAGCCCTTTAACATGCTTATTACAGTATCCAGCCTGGAATCTAGTCTGAGAGTTATCCGTAGGGATGACAGTGTACATTCACCATGAAGGGTTGGCTAAAGTATCTACTGAGGGTGCATCCTACCTAAACGTGTTTAAAATAAACATACAACTTGTAAAACATACTTATCAAGAGATAAGAGTGGCGTTCACCTCTAGCCCCTTGGCATTCATCCCAAAGCAGCCTCCCTAGCCGTTAAACCTATTCAAAATCTTGGCACTTCCCCTTTGACTATCCGTCGTCAATGCATACATTTTTTCCACTAGGCTGAGAGAGTTGGCAAAGGGGAAGGACGTTTGGAATTTGGATCCCTGCTTGCTAACCTTTCATTACTCTGGCGCACTTCATCGGCGAAGCATGATGTTCGGCTGGCAAACCGATTTGACAGATTCTTACGTGACGGTTCCCCGTCTTGCAAGGCTTTACACAGTGGAGCTCTTTAAGGCTTCCTGAAGCGCACCGTACTCTGCAAAGCGTTAAGATTTTTATATACCTTGAAGTCGGGCACGTAAAGTTAACTGTTTTATACGTCCCTCGTTAGACTGAATTTCCGAAAGGTTAATCTAGTTTTTTAATACTTTTTCCGTTGGAATTTTTTCTGGTGTGGTATGTGAGAAGAACTGTGTGGGGTTTTTCAGCATGTTTCACGCATATTTCCGTTTTTTGCATGCGTCACTTGCGTCATTTGTTGTCAAGCTGTTCGGTACTTTAGTATGGCCGCTGTATTATTACTCGTAGTCAGTAAAAAAATCGATGCAATACAATTAATCAAACTAAGCTAGCACACCACACTTACAAGAAGTTCTGATGATCGTCAAAACGATGACAACCAAAAGTTGTCGAAATGTTTGATATAACTGACAAACTTTTATCCTAACTAGACGACAGTTATGTTATCTCCAAGAATATTGCCAAACGTAAATACTGAGGTAGATAATCTGGCATTGAACTAACTTGTTTACAGCACAGGGCACCTTGAATGTAACTTCGAAATAAATTCATTGATTTTTTATTGGTGACCTTTACCGTGTGATGTAAGCCCTAGAATCCCCATTCTTTATCATATTCGTTGAAATATTACTCATTTTTATTGCTGATAATTACAATATGCATGAGGAAAGGTTGTCGTTGTCGTGTCGGCGGAATGTCATTGTCTTTTCAACACTTATTTGTTGATAATTAATGTATCCACGGCATAATGGTTGTTTCGCTTGACTCCCTTAAGTGCTTGAGTGTATTAGGGGAAGTTTGTTGACGGTCCAGCATCAGCAAGCATAGATGGCTTTTTCAGTCAAATACCCATTGGGAAACAGCGTGAACCGCGGCGCCAGTATTTCTTTCCCGCGTTTGTAGATCTGTCACCTTCATCTTTTATGTACATCCATGCTTTACGTAATTGTTAAGCTTTCAGTTCGGTTAAATCATTCAACTACCGAACTGTACACATACGCCGTCCCAAAAACTCACCTAGGTTGCATATACATGTATGTCAATACTGCAGTATAAACATTACTTACTATGCCAAACTTTTCATTCCTTTATTTTTAAAGCGGATATTTGTAAATATTTTTAATTACAAGAACGCGTTTGCTCACGATGGAGTTTTTTGCGAGGTTATTGCTTAGTTTTATCAGGATACAGTTACTACTCCCTGCCGGTGCTTTGCCTCGTGTGCATATCATATCACCAGGCTACTTTCACAAGTCCGACGCACCATCGCTGACCTATTTTGAGCCCGCTCTTGAGACAGGTTTGGAAGCAGTTCGCAGAAAGTATCCACACACCAACTGGACCGGGGAGATTTTGCATCGAGCCAGCTTCGTCGACTGCTTCAGTATTCGTGATAACATTCAGTTTGAACTGTCCAAATGGTACTACACGAAGGCGTCCGGTGAAGATGTTCTCACTGTTATTATCGCTCCAGGTGAGATCTGCCTTTACACTCTGTGCAAGACAATGCGATTAAAACAAAATTCATTTCAATGCGTATTTTGTATAAATACACATTTTTAATACTTATATCAGAACTTGGAATACGAAATGTAAAGAACTAACAGGGATTGTAAATTTGAAACATCCGTCAGGAATCTGTTTCATTTATTGTTAAAAACCCTTAGGGACCTGGTTTGAGGGTACAATATCGTGACACTGAATATCACATTGAATTTCAGTTCTGTTGACCTGAGCTTTGCGCTTACGTTTCTTGGCGTAGACGTCTTCAAACGAAGACTTGCCCTGCACCTCGTTCTGGCGAATTGTGATGAGTAGGATGTGGTAACAAATTTTCGCGTGAGATATTGCCTTAACACTCGATGCTTCATGTTTTTTTCTCAAAAATTTAAATGCTTTCTGTACTATTCAATGATTATTTTAACCATGCTATTCTCCCGACTACGCGAGAAATTGCAAATTTCATTTACAAGCAACCGTTAAGGTCAATGGAAAATTCAAACACCAGTCTGATAATTCAAAGTGATTTGTGTTGTCATGGCACAATCACAGTCAAACCGCCCAGTGTGTGTTTTTCTAGGATGCGCTGAAAGTCGATATTTGAGCCAATTAGCCGCAGGATGGGACACCTTACTTATCACAAGGTCAGTCAAACATCACGATTGATCATTACTGGCGAGTTTTGACACACAGCTTGTAAATTGATATGAAATATCGATAAGGAATTGGAATTATGGAGTCACTGTATATGTACCGAGAAACATTATTGTCAGGTCAAGGGGTACCAGGGATCCTACTGGAATTGGAGTTATGGAGTTACTGTATAGGTACAGTAGTTAGGTACAGTACTGTCAGGTTATGGGGTACCGAGGGTTATGCTGGACTTGGGAGTTTTGCAGTTACTGTATAGGAACAGTGCTGTCAGGTCATGGGGTACCGGGGACCCTTCCTTTTCCGAGCTGGTTGAAAGTGTTCCGCGGGTGAGGCCCCAAAAATGGAAGATACCCCAGATACGGAGTGTCTGAAAGAAATGAAACACCAGCTAAGAACATGAGTTGAGTGTCTTGTTTTTTCGTTAGATCAGGCTCCTGACTTTCTACCCCAAATTCCTGGGGGAACGTTTCCGTTCTTCCTGTGCCGATGGAAGCCCCAATAACAGAAGCAGCAAAACAGAAAAAAAAGTAGCGGACCCATGGCCACCGCAAAGACACCCATGCTGGCTGCTGATGGGAAATGTTGAAAGACTCGCCGAGGAAAAAGGTTACAGGAAATATGTTGTACGCAGTATGGTTAGTTATTTCTCGAGTCATTTAAATAAGGTTCCAGGTTCGCCCTTCAATTGGCTGCACTGTTCAATCAACACATCGGCGGTTTCTGATATGATGCGTGTCAGCCCAAATTTTAAGGGTATGATAGTTATTTTGCGACCGGTCAACCGGCAGGAATAGCAGTGGGCTGTCGTGATCTAGCGTGTTGATCTAAGGACTTGTAGTGGCTCAAGCTCCCAGCGCTTCTATGAAGTTCGGCATAATGACCCATCAGAAAACCATTGCGTGGTGTTCATGGGACGATGCATTATTCGTGTCGGACCGAGCGCACTGAAGGCTTCATCATAATTTCTTGTTATTTTACATGCTCCAACCGCACATTGTTAAGGACGGCAATGTCTGATGACAGACACGGGCAGTGCCTGCGAGTGTACTCAGTAGTGGCACACATTTTTCGATGAACGACGAAACCATAAAAAGGACATTCATCCAGTGTAGGAAACGAAGCATTGATAAATTCCCACGGTGTTCAGAGCGACCAATATATACATAACAATTTATATTTTATATAGGACGTTTATGAAATTTAGGCGTAGTCGGGAAAAGACCGCGTCTCTCTCTCTGTCTCTCTCTCTGTCTCTCTGTTTCTCTGTCTCCCTGTCTTTCTGTCTCTCTCTATGTCAATTTCTTTCTCTGTTTAACGTCTAACTGTTGATTTGTGCGCCTATCTCTCGTTTGTTATGTTCAGTTTCTGCTTGGTTAGCTGTCGATCAGTTGGTTAATCTGTCAGTCAAATAGTCTGGCTTAGTACTAGGCCGGTTGGTTATTCAGGTATCCAAATCCACCCTTTGCTAGCTGATCCGAGTATGTTTCGACACCGTCGATCAATATCCATCTTAATAGGAAGCTTTATATTGCTTAAATGCTACTGTACTTAGAGAAAAACTTCATATCCTGCAATTCTCGAAACTGCCTCATCTTGTGATCGATCCACGCATCCATCTTGCTGTTCATTTCAGGAGTAAACTCTTTTTTCCACTGGCCGACGGATCCCAACAAAAAAAGCATTTTATCCTTGCATAACGGTTGATGAAATAATTTTAACTTCTCTGAGACTTACCATTCTGAACGAAAGGATGCGTACTCAAGTTAAATATGCCTCCTGCATGAATATCGTTATCGGACCTGTTAAGCAACCGATTGCCTTGAGCACCTTTAATAATTTTTTTCAAAATCCTAGAAAATAGAACATTCTTGACAACAAATACATTGACAACAATATATTGTACTTTAGTTGGACATCGAACGGCTCAGGGGTGTTACACAATAGTCAGCATAATACCATGAGGCAAAGACGTGTTAAGTCAGACAAACATACAGCCAGACAGCCAGACAGCCAGACAAACAGACAGACAGACAGATAGACAGACAGACAAACAGACGGAGACAGAGAGACAGAAACAGAGACAGAGACAGAGACAGAGACAGACAGACAGACAGACAGACAGACAGACAGACAGATAGACAGATAGACAGACGGACATGCAGGTACGTAGGCAGACAAACAATGAATAGATTATCACGTTCAAGTCCTCAAACGAGCAAAAAAAATATTTGCATCCTCATGTCTACGCTTTCATTAACTGGCCAAATCTCAAAGTATGGGCCGAATGCAAATCATTGACGAAGATGTCAACCACATCCACGAGGTCCCCGTCAAACCGCATGCGCGGCAGAAAGATATTATGGTAATAAGTAGCGACGACCGCATCCTTGGGGCTCCGATAAATGTAAACTTTCTGGAAGCACACAGTTGACTATACACAATCCCTCAACCTTTCAGACCATCTATAATTACAGCTCACCTTTGCGCCAGAAGCTGCCAGACTTGTTCCTGTACACCGATCCGCAATGTATCAAGTTAGTTTCAAAAAGCGAACCTAACTCCAACTCCATAACTCCAACTCCAGCATAGCCCCCGGTACACCATAACCTAACAGTACTATACCTATACAGTACTGTTCCTATACAGTGACAGTAAAGTACAGTAACAGTACATAGAATGCCTATAAGGTGTCATAACTAGCCACTAGGTTTTTATATAATGATTGTGTCATCTCTCGCCAAGTCTCCGATTGATAGGCTTAGCAGAAGAAAGAGATGTTGAAGATGTCCATATTTGGTTAGCATTGATTATACGGAGAATATCGCCGATCGAGGTGTCTTCCCAAGTTACGTGACTACATCCCCCTTCAGTCCTGCCCACCAGATTATCTACTGCGCCCTACTCAATAAACTAAACTGGACCAAGGTTTACCTGTTGTATGACACCGACAGCAATTCGTTTAACGCCTTTATAGCCCAGTTACTGCCAGTGCGAATTCCGGCCAACTGTGCCGTGCAGCTAACGCGACAGCAGTTCACCAGTAGCTTCTCCAACGTATCGGAGCAACTTCAACCAATTTTACGTGACTTCAACCTCAAAAGCAGAGGTAATTAAATGTTGTCATATTTTATTATGAATCTGTACTGGCGTAAAATGATCAAACATTAAAGAGTGGTCTCTCTTGCGGTGAACAACGCTTTAACAAGCCCACCCACCGAATTATCAGAGCTATTTACCCTACTCGTGCCCCTCTTAGTACTCTAATTATTCTTTATCTACTCTCTTTACCTTATTCTGTTTTCAATTGTGATTATTTGTACGTAATGCAGCTGTGCGTGCCATTTTTATTAATTCCATAATTCTCCATTCCATCGATATACCGGTGTTTGCTTTCTTCTGGTTTTAGTTGAATGTTGCTTTTTTTCCCTCCAGTCTTCGTTGCTACCTTTCTCTACATTCCATCAAACGTACTAGTTCATTACTCAATCTCTCACTGTTAGACCTAACAATTAGTTTTCATCAACCATTTCCAATATGCAAACTACGGTCCGATAAGCCAAGCACATCTCGACATAATACAACACCAGAATTCGCAATGCCAGCAAACCCCCATGTCAGCCATAGAAGCGGACAAGAAAGCCAAGAGGATGTCGGAATGGCATCACACAAAGAGAGTTTCACGTCGCACCACGTAGAAGGAACCGAAAATTATTTAAGACCGTGTTTGAATACAGGCGCCCGAAGTTTGCAAACAAATATCCTAGCTGAAATCATCAAGAGAATTGAGGAAAAGTCTGGGCCTCATTTGAATTTCACAGAAGTAATTGACCAATTGTTAGTTAAATACAGTGCGCCCCATTTACATTGTCCCAACTTGCCGCAAAAGTTCTACCAGCCAGATCAGCTGATCCACAATCCATCCTACACAAAATTTATTATAGTAGACTTGTAGGCAATACAAATTTTGTCAGTTGGCGTTTTTTGAATTTAAAATAGTGCGGGAAATTAGTTCTGAAATTAGGGGACGCATTTTAGAGTTATACCACTTTTTGCCGTCCTCCCGAAAAATCCAAAAAAATCTGGCGGAAAAGGGGATCAATGTTTCGTATAGAACCATCCTTCGAGTCATCAAATCCGAGAAGGAAGAAGACATCCCGTCGAAGAAGGAAGTAAAAAACGTCAACAAACGGGGACTACCTTTTATCCGCTCCGACAGCCTCATCAAAAAAGTCGTTAAAGCTATCGATACTCCCAATCCCTCCACCCAACGTGAAATTTCCTGCAAGCTTGGGATCTCTACGGGCACTGTGTCGCGGGTGCTGAAGGAAGATCTTGGCCTGACGTACCATAAGAAGGTAACGACGCACGTCCTCACTCCAAAACAAGCTCAGCAGCGTCTCGATCGCGGGCCCCACTTTCTACGCTGTCTCAGCCGTCGAAAACTTCCTGTGATTGTCAGTATCGATGAGACGTACCTGGATCTGAATGAATTTACCGGGGAGCGGAATGGATGTTACGAATCACCGGATAAACCAGCCCCGAAAGAATGGAAGAAAAAGCCTCGTTCAGGATGGCCCGGAAAAGTGATGGTCTGCATGGGAATCTCCTGGAATGGCCCGACGTCCCTCTATTTCGTCCCTCCGAAGGCCAAAATGAATAGCCAGATGTTCATCGATTTAATTCCTGAACCGCTGTTCAAAAAGGACGTTCCACGGCTTTATCCGGGGGAGGAAAAGAAAGGCATTCTCCACATGGACAGCGCCGGGGCTCACGTCAAGGATACGGTCGTCAAGTGGCTCCAAGATCGGAAAATAAAATTTATTTCGAAGGAGGAATGGATGTCGAACTCGCCCGATTTGTCCCCGATGGATTACGGTGTAAACTCAATTTTTAAGAAGCGATGCAATAGGCACAAGGCGAAGAATATGGCGGAATTGGTAGCGATCGCAAAACAGGAGTGGAAGAAGTTTGGTTTGGGACACTGCCGAAATATCCTCAAAGCTTGGCCGAAACGAGTGAAAAGGATGATTGAGATGTCTGGCTATCAGATCGAAAATACTTTTTGAGTAAAAATGTCGTTCCTTCTGGGTGAAATAAATTTTTGAAAAGTTGGGACAATGTAAATGGGGCGTACTGTAGTCTACGCTCTCCACTCGCTTTTGCTTTCACCACTGATGTTATCCGCTACGTGCATAAGTCGGTGTTTTCTGACTTTTAGTTTTAGTTTACTTTCCTTTTCTTTTTCCATTCCCTCCACTCTTTTTTTTATACAGTCTAACTTGTTAACTGCTCTACCTCTCGCTGTTAGACCCATCGTATAACTGGAGGCGACGCTGTAATTGCAAAAAAATACACTTAAAATAGTGGCCTGAACAATGGTGGGAGCCAACGCAATTTTTGAAAGTCGGATTTAACCGTTGGACATGCTCGCACACATGCCGTCTATATAGGTCTATATACTTTTCTGCAGATTTTGTCAATTTATTCAATGTTATCAGTCAGGGTTTATCGCAATTTTTTACTGTTAATCACCTGCGACAGCTACGTAAGTCGCAGCACTAAGAACGTGTAACTGTTTATGAAATATATGTTCCAGTCTTGCTCTATGTCGGACACCCTTTTGGCCTACGCAAAATTCTGGTGAGAAAACTTTCGTCGCGAATTTTCGATGCATCCAAGATGATGGAACAATAAACATCAATAATGTTACATTATTTATATGTTCCTCATAGGTTGAAGCCACAAAAATGAATATGACATCTGGCGAACATGTGAGTAAGGGCAAACCGATGGTAACAAAGTTTTGTTTTGGGAATTAAATTAGTTATGCTAAAAGGTATTTCTGGCATTGACTCCGTTTCCCGGAGCTTACGGTGAAACATTCACGTGGCAGATCTCGAACCATGAGGATCAGGTACTTGCATCATGGCTTGATAGTTGGGAAGTTGAAAACCGTTACTCGTCTGTACTGTTGCACTTAATAAAGCATTTTCCTGCAGCTCGTGCGCTCGGCTTATCG
>LRSR01005394.1:0-38111 GCA_001579985.1 Hypsibius dujardini | reverse complement strand
CTGCCCGTGTGTCTTCACAGTTTTGTTTTGGTTGGTTCCGCGATTTTTTATTTTACTCGGTAACTTTCTGAAACTTTTGCCCGGGAGAGGGGGGGGGGGAGGAGCAAAAATTGCACCCACCTTTTTCCGAAGGGCCCATTACGCCTCTGTACTACACTTAGCACAAATGAGCATGTCATGAGCAAGCTCCCTTAGACCGCTGATCTCTGAACTAGCCGACGGTGATGGCATTCCTAGGTGAAAATATTAAATTCCTGTACCTCTTCGCTAACTTGGACGATCGGCCAGAAAAGAACCGTACAGTAGCAACCAAAAAGCAAGACAAGGAAACAGGCGCATATCCAATGAACGATCCCGTTGGGCGGATTGGCGACCGCACCGGCTACCATCCCCAACACCGTCACCTGGTCCATTCGCAGGGCAATGCACAAAATGTTCCCGAAAGCCCCACTAATCACGCCGTTCATTACCAAAATGTCCGAATACCGTTTCTGCACTCGTTCCAGCTCCTTCTCCACGGACTTTCTATCGTGAATCCCAATTTTGATGTCTGCCTGTAGCTTAGCCATACCGAGATTATGCTCGACCAGGAAGGTACGCAGTGATGCCCCCGCCGTGACGGCCTGAACGAGCATTTGTTGGGATAGGGCGAAGGAGGACGTCTGGAAGTAGTAGCACCCCCACACCACGCTTGATGGAACTAGAGACTGTGCTGGTTTTACACGAACGGTGATGTTCCTCCCATCACCGCTGCCTGTGTCTATTTGGTTCTCATTGAACCATAAAAAGGGCACCCAGTTGAACAATTGTCCGATGAGCTGTAGCATGAGAATTAGTAAACTTAAGAACCTAGCCAGTTTTGCCCACTTTTGATAGAATCTTTTCCGTTGACTCTTGTAAGTAAAGAGTCCTGTAATTCCTGCACTTAAACGCGGAAAAGCGTTGTTCTTAAAATAGTAAATGGTAATCATGGCCGCAGAGCGACCGTACTCGGAGAAACCCGAAACCACGCTGAATAAGGTGACAATGGTTCCGGCGTTCTGATCTGAGATGGGCTGCATCAGGATCGGGGCTAGGCGTAAAAACTGTACGACAACGGACACCCACGCACCGATAACGTGCGTGGCGGCAATTGCTCGCCGCAGAAAACCGGAGAATTTGGTCTCGCCGCTCCTGGTGAAGAGAAAGCCGAATAGTTCAAGTATGAAAGTTGGAAGTGGGGCGAACGATTTTTCCGCAAACATTTTCGTTCTTTATATACGAATGGTACAGTTGACAGGCGGGTGTGGGGGGGGGGGCAAAAATCTATCCGAATGAAAACATGCAAGTCTAATAGTCTTAAATTTAGATTTAGTAGCAGCTCTCTGAGCTCTGAGGTCAACTCAACGAACCTTCAATCTCCCCAATCTTTCCAACTACATGCGCGACACATACTATGGCAGTAAAAACCCCATTATAGCGTTTATACTAGCTCTGGGGCCCAAGAGACAGCTTGGTGTGTTTCGTCATTGAAAGCCGTATCGCTTAAGTGCCCTAGGAGATTGTGATCACCTCTTACGCGTTTCAATGTTTGAGCACGATCACATTCAAATGTCATGGGAATGCTGAGATGGACCGACTTGACTGGAGCAGCGTTGTGAGTTTGAAGAAAATGCACTGCAGCGCACATTAAATATCAGCAAGCGTATTCTCGTAATGAGAACGACGTCGTTTGATCCACGAATTATAGTGAGAATGGATCCAATAAAATTGATCTGTTGGATGAAATGAATAAGTGAAGAGAATTAAGAAGTTTAGTCTCGTGTACGTGCGTTGCTCGTGTCTACTTTCTACAGGCTGTAACTGTAGTGCAACTATTTTAATTTATTCTTTTAAGCTCTTTTGCCCTCTCCCCGCTAGTCGCAAAAACGACGACGAGCGGACAGTTCTATTTCGGAATTATTTACACAGCCGATCATAGAAAATATCGTTTTACTACACCCAAAAGATATCACTACCTAACTTCTTTTGTCGATCCTCTCTAATACGATGAAAGAAGAGAGCAAAATCGGTATAGTAGAATAAGTAACGAGATAGTACCAGGAAAACATCCATAAGATTTAATGTATCACTTCGCTAAAATTATTATTTTCGTTGCATATAGAATCGTAACTCCACCGTCCTAATGAGATTTTCGTAAGATTTCAAACATTATTATTCCTGTTTAAACACTAAGCATATCTATCCTCAATCCGCCGAAAAACAGTATTTTAGGCCATTTGTCTCAACATTTTTTGGAATGGCAAGCCAGACGTCTCAAAAACGCAAAATTATGGCGCGCCAATTGTCTCGCTATCCCCCACAAATTAAAGCTCGCGTAGCCGAGCGATTCACCCATTTCGTTTACTAACTTCATCTAACAACACTCACCGCAACAATAACTACATAACCAGATGATCACCCATGGTCTTAATTTAGACCAACTGTCACAGCCCATTTTAACTTTTGCAATTCCCGGCATGCTTAAGGTACAGTCGTAAAAACTGTTCAGAGCTATACAATTTTCATTCCACACCAGGGTATAGCGAAGTAAGAAAGGCAAATCCACTAAAGATAGCGCTACACGCCAACCTAACCTTCTAGTGGATCAAATGAAAACAGCTTTTTGCCTTGGAGCTCTTAGGTTGACATTGACATTGGCATCATGTTTATGATCATGTTACATATACTTGCTAATGAAGCCGCGTGTTTACTGTTATTGCAATTATTGCCGACGAATGCAGAATCCGTTCTTGAATTGGCATTCTTGATTCAGACTCTTTTGTACGACTTCGTAAGCCAACACGCCAAACGAGAGTGCGAAGGTCAGGGCCTAGAAAAACGCAAGACAGCTTCGGTTCAGTTGCCGTTCCGAGAGGAACAGACGACAGAAAACATCATCAAGTTCTAGATCACTTACGCCGGCTAGAAACGGTCTCGTTAAGGTCAGGAGACCTGCTCCCGAGATGACTATTTCACCATCGGCACATTCAGCGTAATACCGTTTCAATGCTTCATACATTTTGCAGTCCTAGATAGAAAGAATAGATGCGTTCGTCTACTTTGCAAACTAAAAGGGTGGTAGTATAAACCGTACAGTTGATTCGGCGGGAAAATTCCTCAACACTGCAAGGACCATTTTGTAGCAAAGCATTCCGGTCCTTTTCGACTGAAATTCAAACAGAAGCAAATGAGGCTTTGTGGACGTGACGTGGGCTTCATTTTTCATTCAAAAAATAATGAATCACCTTCATACCTCTTCATGCACCTGCACAAATGGCCAAAATAAAGCTATACTGTAGATTGCAAAGAGAATAACATGAGTGACGTAACTGATCCAACGTCCAGTATCAGTCGGGGTGTGGCCGACAATCTCAGCCAGCATTCCCAGTTCCGTGGCTTGATCCATGACAAAGGACACACACAGAATCGCGCCAAAACACGAGGAGAATTCCCCAATCAACTGTGCAAGATCTAGCTCTCGGCTTTGAAAGCTTTCAATTATTTTGTTCAAAGAATCGACCGAATGAGTTTCATTTTCAACCGTTGCAGCCAGATCCGATATTTCTCGGTTGTGTTGCAAGAAAAACGAACGGAAAGCCACGGCCGACACCATTGCCACGACCAACACTTGTTGGGACAATGCGAAGCAAGCAATCTGAAAGTAAAGCGATGCCCATCGCACCCCGGTCGTGCTGCTGCCGATGGTAGAATTGGATGACGAGGGGACAATAACCGTGTCAGCCGGGTCGATCACAATCGGTAGGAAATTGCAGAATGTCATAAAAGCCTGCAAAGCAACTACAAAAAGGGCAAAACAGGCATTTGTCCTTGCCCATTCATTCCGGAATTTTGTCTTTTTGTCTGAGCTAAAGAGCTCACACATGCCTGGAAGGCGTTCAGACAGGACAATACTAATGTTTTGCTTCGAGAAATATGCGAGCAGTAACATGGCGCCAGCTCGTAAAGTCTCAGAGAATCCCGGGGTCAAAGCGAAGACGAAGATAACGGCACTTTCCTGGTCGGATGTGGGTAATGTAAAAAGAGGCAGCGAGTAACTAATGACGTAACCGAGGGCTCCTGCAAGATCTAGAAGGTGGAACAGCCCGAGCGCACGGCTGGCCAATCCGAAGACTGGATCCCAGGTTGGCGGGGCTGGGAGGAAGCCAGACACCTGGAGAACGGCAACGGAGTAGGGCGCGATCATTTCGTTCCGAAACCGTTGGAAACGGGTTCTGATAGAAAAAATACAAAATCAACAGACTCACACATCGACGAAGTCTGACAAATCCGGCTTGTTTCTCTTAACAGGGAACTTCGGCTACAGGCGAGCTTATACAATCAATGCCAAACCTTTAGTTAAGCAAACGTTGATCATGTATCGTGATCTCTAATGACGCTTACCGTATCATCATCCGCTCCGCGTGAGCTCCCTGAGGTGACCATTTTTTGCTTGATCCTGCGGAATTCATTCCCCTAAAGCGTCAGGGTCAAGGGACGCCGTTTTAGAGGTCATTGACAGTGGCGGATTGACTGTTGGGCCGACCGGGCTGTTGCCCTTCCCCTCCCCCGTCGCGGAGGTTAAAATATTTTAGGTTTTTTTCTTGTTAAAGCTTTTTCCCCTTTGCCCAGCCCGGGGGGGGGGGCAAAAGGGTTTTGCCGCTCCTTCCAGCAAGCCTGTCATCCCCTTGGAGTCACTGATCATTGAAGAACCGATTCATTGCACCAAATCACATTTCATGCGGCCGTGTAAATAAATCATTAGGTATACGCTTGTGACCAAATTTCACCATACGGGAAGAAAGTAGCACTGTAAAGAAGAAATGAGAAATAGCATTAGTGCGTTACGTACAGGAACATTTCTGCGCAAGTTAATCGTTTTTGTTGGATATACTATTTTTGCATTAACGCATGAGTCGTGACGCCAAAAGACAGTACTAATGTGAAAGTCTGCAAGATAAATGAGAATTCTTCATTTTTACCATTGTGCTTATGGGGACCGTGGCGGATTGCAGCCGGCCTGGATAGCAAAAAATGTTGAGGAGGAAGGGCCAAAAGATTTTTGCCCACCCCTCGGCTTGGCCTGGCGAGAGATGGGCAATTTTTAGAAAGCCTCAGCAATATTCCGCGAGGGGCAAAAATATTTTGGTTGCAGATGGGCAAAAGCCCGATCAGCTCAATCCGCCACTGTCAGGGGCACACTGAAAAGTGGGCTCCTGATTCAACTAAGCGCGTCATTTACCACGGCAAACAGATTTCTAGTGCGATCCACCAGACCATCAGCCATCACCACGAGCTCTTGACTTCGCACATTGTATACATAGTTTTGAAAAATTCGTATAAGTTGCTATTCTGCGTTGGAAGGAGAGAAAACACAATTATGACTGCCGCGGAACTAAAATGATTTTCAGATGTTGGGGCTAACACATCTACTGACAATTCCAACGGGAACTTACTCAGTAATTCGACATTCAGGCAGTATAACTTGAATTTATTTTTCCCACACTGCAAATGGACAGCGTTGTGAATTTCTACAATATTCAAGTGTAGACTAAGTGCATACGGAATAAACCCTATCCACTCTAGAGTTGCGCAATTCAATAGCAATGCGAAACGGTTTGCAAAAATTCGCGTTTTTGTTACGCCAATATTATCCCATTTATATTTTAGTTTTGATTGGCGTTGACCAAATATTCATCGGCAATCGATTTGGGGGTAGATTTGGAGAGTTATAGCACAAAGCATTAAAAAAAATCCTGTGTTGAGTTCTAGTACTGTACGCTCCCGATTTCTAGGGTCGATTATGCCCTACCCCCGCCGATTCACATCAAGCTTGTGTGGATCGTTCAATTCAATTCACTTGTCCGTGATTGGCCAGTTGGTTTTGCCTGAAAGGCTATGCTACCTTGCTTGATTGAAATGATGATTGAACGGCATTTGCGAATAAAAATATTATCGCTCTTCCACTTCGGTCAATTTATTGTTTGTTTCGTTTGGTTTAAAAAAATGCCGCGCATTATTCAGTCACCACGCAAAATCAATCAGATTCTCCAGCAATACCGAGAAAACAGTGTTTCTATCGCAAAGTTTGCGCAACAGGAGCACGTTCCAAAATCCTGTTTGCAGCGCTGGCTCAAGTAAGTTATTATTTCAGGCTGTGCTTGATTGATGTATTAACTCTATTATATTAAGACCTAGTTGCAGGTGCTTGATTGACCTGATTGGCTGAATATTAGAGCTTCTATTGATTGCCTGATTTACTGTTGTTGACTGCAGTTGATTCAAGTTTTGATTGGATTGGTTCACAGCGTTATTTCAGGCGCTTGATTGGCCTGATAAGCAGTACTGAAAAAAATTGCCGCGAACTATTTTTATTCAACGTAGAAATGGACCATCCCCGCCGCGAAAAGTCACTCGAAGCATTATGTACTCTGAAATTGAAAGTGAAGCCGCTAACTGGGTGCTTCAGCAAGCAGATGACGGGATTTCACTAAGAATGGTGACTCACACGACTGTGAGAACTGAGTTTTCCGAAAAAGATCTGGTTAGTGAATTCGGTTGCTAAATTCATTGAATATTGAAAAACTAAATTCTTTTAAATTGTCTAAGAAGCATCGCTTGATTGGTTGATTGTGGCTTTTCGCCAAGAAAACCAAGAAGAATTTTACGAAAAAGTCCAAAAGATCCGTTTTCGCCGGACACCTTTGAATCTGATCCGCAATTTTGACCAGACCTGCATGCATTTTGTCGATTCCTACACGCGAGGCTTGACCAGAAAAGGGGCAAAAGAGGTACTAATATCAATCTTCAATCAACAATCAATCAACCGTAACCCTGCATAATCTCAATGGAACTCATCCATCAATCAATTTAACAATTTCAGTACAAAGTGCGGAATTCTCCCGGTGCGAAAGTCACATTCACCGTTTCCCTCACTTGCCAAGCTGATGGGACGAAATTTCCAGCAATAGTCGTGTTTGAAGCAACCGATAAGATGACCGGTGTGTTGTCTGAAAAAGTCTTCAACGAGTTGCAGACACCTTGAAATGTCATTGTGAAAAGTTCCCGGTCTGGCTGGTGGACGCAGCAACTGCACAAAGAATACCTCGACGTTTTCTTTCCAAAAGGGGAGGACACGAAGTATTTGTTCATTGATCGTTATCCTGTGTACAAAATGCCGAAATTCGAATGCTTGAAGAAAAAAATTACGGAACAGGTGAAATTTAAGGCAGACAATTGCGATTGATTGCTGATTGACTAGTCGGTGCACTGCTAGATCGGTCCAATAAACGTAATTATTTGATCGATTCATTGAATACTTTTTCAAACAAGTGGCAGGATTGCTTGCTGTTGTCTCAAACTTCACCACCCCAATTTCATGTGCGGCAGTAACAGATCGGCTTAAAATGAACCACTAAAAATTATGGCCACGCGTGTATTTGAAAGCTAAATTGCCGTTGATTGTTGATTTCGATTTCATAATTTTGAAGTAAATAGAGTTCAAGTGAATCTGAGTAAACAACCAAGCGAGGGACGGAACGTGTTTTTGGGTCGGACCTAAAATCGACCCTTAAAGTCGGGAGCGTACAGTACAGGTGGGGGGGGGGTGTATAGGTTGGAGTTATACGAAGAATAGGAGTTATAAGAGTTTTAAGAGGTATGGAAAGTAGAGGAGGTATAGGAGGTATAGAAGGTATGGGAAGTATGGGAGGTATGGGAGGTATGGGAGGTATAGGAGGTATAGGTGTAGCGCCCACACACGTCAACCTCACAATAATTTTATTATAACGAGACGAAGACCAGAACTAACTGTATAGACACAATACAGTAAGATATATACAGTATGTCAAAAAGCCGAAGGCTTCTTTAGCGTAAAAATAAATAGAACAGAATACGCGCCTTGAAACTAGAACAAAAGAAAAATATATTACCCGTGACAAATTACCCAGCTCGACTCAAAATATCCTCCTCAATATTTATAAAGCAACAGTAAACAATTTTTTTTTTAATTTTATAAATTTTTTTGTAAATACCATAATCGATAAAAAATGATGAAAAGAAAGTTGGGGATGGGACATTACGCAGTGTGATTGATCGTACGCAAACTAGCTTGAGGGTGAAGTAGGAGTTGGACTCCTCCGTCGGGGTATGGAGGTGCGAAGGGTGGAGAAGTGGTTGATGGCAAAGGTAGTTCCGGGTACACAGCGGAAGTAGGACGAGATGGCATCATGGGAAACTCCGGTTGAATGGCTGAAGTGGTGTTATAATGGACCGTCGGATTTTGATTGACTTCGTACGTACCACTGAATTTAGTCATTGATTGGCTAAGACAATTATTCAAGCACCGTATCGATCAATCAATTGGCAGGATCTTATTGAGAATTCATTTCGGGGAGGAGTTAAAAATGTCGACATTTTGCTCGGTCAATTCAGAGTTTCCGCATTCAGATTCGGTATCAACAAATAGAGTAATATGTCATCTATCGATTTTCATCAAAAAGGAACACTTCTGAACGCGAAATTGCACGGGCTTTCCTTGTTAGTTAAGAGAGTAGTTAGTTAAGATTGGCCTCCCAGTGCCACCCGATGCAAAACCATTTGCTGACTGTTTGACGGAGTGCGTGCATCTGCCGTAAATTCTGCGCAGGGGCATCCTGTTGAAACACCCTTTTTGATAGAGAACAGCTCCTCCGTCGGAACCGCAGCTTGGAAGGCCACGCCCATGGTCGCGTAATTTATTACCGGCGCACACTGCTTGCATACTGAGTCAGCCAACCCACTCAAAGTGGCCAGTATTCCGTTAGACTGGATGATTTTGTCAACCTTAGTGTAGGCCTCAGTTAATAAGACTGTGTGGGGATGTATTACCCGAACATAGTCCTTTAAAGTTACCATATTTTTAACTCCTTCACAATGGCTGCTTACTCGGATATCCGAAATTCCATATCGATAGAAATAAAATGGGGTTGGATTAAATGGAGCTCCTTGCTATTAAGAATCACCGCTTCCGTCCGCCTGTTCTCCACTTATATTCATACTATGGGGGCAGTGACTCGCACAGTGGTCATGCCAACGGTGAAATAATGCACAATGCATCCATCCTTTCTGCGGCGTCTTAACCGCTGCGACTCCGCAGGGGCACACCTGATGTTTGATCAACATCTTTAAATGCATGCGGCAGGCCATGATTGCATGTTTGTTTTGCGGTAGTCTGATTTCCATCCCGATACAATGGTGCAGACATTTGGCCAAGCTTTGGTAAGGAGCTTCTCGTACCATTAAGCACTCAATTTCCGTATGCGGCATATCATGCGGAATGATCTGTTCAATCGGTGTCGTGTCATTGTTAATTTCTCCACACACACTTGCGAGAGAAAAACTTCTCAATATTTTCCGCTTTCTTCGTCTCCTGGAGCTTTTCGTACTCATCACCCCATACTAAAAGAGCATTCAAGCCTTTCTCCTCCAAACTCTCGCGCTCAGCGTCATTTACCATTATCTCCAATAAATCCGACACAGTCGGGGACAGCATGTCGTAATCTAGGCGGCCATTCATCAAATCGCCACACTTTGTAGCGTCCGATTCGACAACAGACATTGTGTATATACACTGTATATCCAATAGTAGGCAGATTTTAGTCGAGCTTATAAGGCAGCACACCTGCGTTAATAGGACGGTCGGGTGGACGGATGATCCTTTTCGGTCGCGAAGCAGTCGGACTAGCGTTAAAATCTTCGTTATCAAACTCTTCGTGTGATTCCGACTCATTATGAGGCTCGTGGTCAATCGTGTTTTGTACCTCTCTACCTGGTACGCCTTTCTCTAAAATAGCTAGAGGATATAACTCTTCTGCCTCTCTTTCATAAAACAACTTAAGTCTTTCGACGTGTACTATGTATGGCTTACGCCTACCATTTAATCTTTCAATCATGTAATTGACCGGACTGGTCTGTTCGACTACTCTCATCGGTCCCTTCCATTTCCGCGTCATTTTAGATACCATTCCGATTGCTGTCACCGGTGCCCATTCAAGTACAAGATCACCTACCTTGAATTCAATTATTGAGCGTTTGTCATTACAACGATTCGCTTCCTTATCGCGTGTATGGTTAACTTTCTTTAAAGCAACTTGCCTCGCCTGCTCAAGCCATCTCTGAATATGTTGGACATATTTCGTTGGATTTTCAATGGATTCTAAACCATCATATTGAAGAGCAATATCTAAGAGTTGGGCCGGAGATCGGCCATAGACAAATTCAAAAGGGCTATAGCCGGTTGTTTCTGATTTGGCTGTATTCATTGCCCATATAACATACGGTAAAAACAAATCCCAATCTTTACCGTGGTCGGATGTGTAATGAGACAAACCATTTACACAGCTTTTCAAACTGCGTTCGGCCATTCCATCCGTCTGTGGATGGTAGGCGGATGTGAAAAGATGCTTTACCCCAACAGTTGAAACACTTCTTCCATAAGTCGGTTTTTAAAATGGTTACCCCTGTCGGTGAGGCATTGTTCCATCATTCCATGCTGTAAGATAACTTGATTGACTACAAATTGTGCTGCGGCAAATGCAGTTGCTGCTGGCACGGGTTTTGCCATTACGAATTTAGTGAATGGACGCACCCCCAGCAGAATGTACTGGTTTCGCCTTTGCGTTTTCAAAAATAGACCGCGGAAGTCAAAATGCACCCTTACAAAGGGTCCTTTAACTTGCAAAAATTGTAAAAAACCCCCTGGCTTCTGAATAGGATTATTTTTATGCTGACATGTCTCACAGCTAGCCACCTATCATGCGACATGTTCAATGCCACCTGGTACATAGTACCTGTCGTGGATCCGAGCGTATGTGCGGGAGACCGCCATGTGCCCCCACATAACGAGTCGTGTGCCTCCTGCAAAACCGTTTTTACTAATGACTTGGAAATGACCAATAAATGAACAATTTTTCCATCCCTGACAACCTTCCGATATAGTATTTTATTTTTCAGAATATAAAATAGTGCTTTTTACCTCTGCCGACTGTCGGTAAATTGTGACTTCAAAATGTCGATTAAGGGTTTACAAAATGAGTCATTCTGTTGATGCGTCTCTACATCCATACTGACATTAATCATACAAGGAATTTTCATGCTATTCTCGGAGGGTCCATTTGCAGGGTATCTTGACAATGCATCGGCCACAACATTAAGCCGGCCCGGCTTATATATAATCTTGAAGTCATAGGGATTTACCCGCAGAACCCATCGTGCCAAACGGCTTGTTGGTTTTTTTTAACAGTGTGGCAATGGCCATATGATCAGTATACAATTTAAACGGAAGACTAGATACATAATAATGAAATTTTTCAATCCCAGACACAACAACTAACAGTTTCAATTCAGTAACTCCATAATTTCTTAGGCATTTGTTTGTTGCTTTGGCAGCAAATGCAATGACTCGTTCGTGTTCACCGTCTCTTTGAGTACAAACCGCAGCCAATCCGTCTGCACTTGCATCTGTAGCCAGTTCGACCGGTCGTTTTGAGTCGTAATGTGCAAGAATGGGTGCAGTTGTGAGCTTTGTTTTGAGAGTTTCGAAAGAGGATTGCTGTGCTGGCCGCCAAATAAAAGGCATATCCTTACGGGTCAGCGCTGTCAGGGGTCCGGCGATGGTAGCGTAATCATATATGTACCTTCTGTGATAACTTGTCATGCCCAAAAAACAGCAAACAGTTTTTAGAGTTACCGGAATTGGAAAGTTTTGCACAGCATAAACTTTACTATTATTAGGGGCAATTCCAAGTGCTGACACCTGATGACCTAAAACTTTTACAGATTCGCACCATATTTTGCATTTCTTTAATTTAATTTTTAAACCATATTTGGCTAGCCTGTTCAGTACTACGTCCAAGTGAATCATGTGTAGTTTCCACGTTTCGGAATAAATAATGAAATTGTCAATGAATGGGAGAACAAACGTTCCCTTAATGTCCTTGAAAACTTGGTCGATAACTCTTACGAATGTAGCTGGAGCATTGCATAAGCCAAAAAGCATACGTTCAAAGCGATACATACCACCAGGACTGCCAGGAATAATAAAAGCGGTTTTGTCTTTGTCCTCTTCTCCTATTTCAATATTAAAGTATCCGCAATACAAATTTAGAGTTGTGAAAAACTTACTACCATGCATTGAATCAAGCAATACTTTAACATTTCCTGTTGGATACATATCTTTCGAATAGATGTATTAAGGGGACGAAAATCAATCGCTATGCGTTCTGTTTCATCCTCTTTGGGGACCACAACACAGTTGCTCGTCCATTCACCATTAGAAGGTGAAATCACTCCCATTTTTAACATTTCCTGCACTTGTTTGTCTATTTCAAGTTGCTGTGCCGGACTGAAGATTCGCAATGGCTGCTTAAACGGTCTGCCATCTCCCGTTTCGATATGGTGTTTTTCGATAGTACAATGACCAAGACGGTTTGTTCTGGTAGGGAGCGCTCCTTCGTTCTGTAGGCATACCCGCACCATCTCGTCTTTTTGTTCCTCCGTAAGCTGACTACCCATAGGTATTTCTCCTTTAACAATACTGCATCCCATCTCACCTGGAACCCAAAGTTTATCCACGTTTGCCACACTAGGAAGCAACATCTCTTCTTTATCCTCCAATTCGTCTGATTCCTGTCCCCCGTTCAACTCCGCCGATTCAAAAATACACTCGTTCTCCACTAATAATTCCGATTGGGCCGGCGTTTTGTCGCAAGTGGGCGTGCCCTCCTCCGTTTCAATTTTCACTTCGCCACTTTTATTCGTCATAAAATTCACCTGTGGACTCACTGCAAAATTTATTGCTTCCCACACGGTATCTTCCTTAGGATTGATAAGAAAAATTGTTTTGAAAGTCCAACAATAACGGGGTATTTTTTAAAAAATCCACCCCCAACAACAATTCAAAGCCAAAATCCTTCACTACGGCACAGGTCCCACGCAGCTTTAATCCTGCCAATTCAACGTCCACTTTAGTGGCCTCTTCAATAACTATTGTATCTCCCGAAAGAACACTAACACTAGGCCTTTCCCATTTTTCAGTCTTCATACCACGACTTTCTGAACAAGACTGAGATACACAGCTTATTCCACTACCACTGTCTATTACTGCGGTCACCACTTCGTCATTCAATAGTACCTGACGTGTGACCGCCCCAGTAAAACCAACGACTTCGATGGGCTTTAACTCCGTACTACAGCTCGCCCTTAAACTGCACGGTGTGAGTTAAAATTATTAGTAAATTGCCCTCCCATTTGTTGGGTTTGCTGGGTACCGTTTACGGTTTGAGCTCCGTTAGTCACTGCTGCCGTATATGTGTGAGGTGGTATGTTGCCCCGTACTGCTTCGTATTGCACTGTTTCATATGTTTGTGGTTGACTACTTCGATACGCATTACCTTGTACAGTGTAATTTGGTCTCTGTGGCGGACCACCTCTAGTACGATCAAAATTTTGTCTCGTGTTCAGCTGATTTGTTCGAGACATACACGCCCTTGTTATATGCCCTGTCTGTCCGCATTCGTAACATCGCTGCCGCCCATCCTGCGTTGTGGATCCATTAGGCGGTAGTGTGTGATAATTATTCTGTCGATAAGGCCCGTCTCTGCGGTCATAATGGGCCATTTGCTGACTAACTAAGAGAGATAACCGCGTAATCTGTTCTTTGAGCTTTTCAAGCTCGGCTGTCTGATTGACCTCTTTTACCATTTCACCCATTTGTGCTGCGGTTGGTCCTTGTGACAACTGCGGTATATTGGCAACGATTGGGTAATAACCCCAGGTTTACATGGTACACCGTACTGCTGCAGCAATCTTTCCGCGATGCTTAAAGTGTTTTTGCCCAATAATCCGTTTGATACTAATGGAGCATGCACATTATATCCTACCGGCCCACTCATATCGTACATTTGGGTGGACCTATTGGGATACTGTAATGATCCATTCGTCACAGCAAATGGATTCGACATGTACCCCACATTCATGACTGCTCGTTGATTGTATTGTGACTCTCGTCCCACATCTCGCATTCTAATGAATGTTTTCACTGTCCGCGGCAGATCTCGCACAAATGCGGCTTTAAGAGTGTTTGGCAAACCTTCGAATAATCGAGTGCAACGTTCGGCATCCGTTGCTTGTGGGCTAGTCGCCTCGATATACGACAACATTTGAAAAACATAATTTATGGGGTCATCCAAGGCGAATATTCTACCCGCCACGCCCGCCAAGTTGTAATCAACTCTCGATTTGCCAAACGTCTTTAAAAAGTCTGCCTTCATTTCATTCCAAGTAGCAATGGCCTTATTTGCCTCATGCCATTTCAGAACGTTCTTTTTGAACGCCAAGAAAAAGTGCTTTAACTTATCCGCATCGGTCATGCCGTAATACATTGCGTATCGCTCGAAGCAGATGAGATACTCATCTCCATCCTCGTGTGGCTGGCCACTGAAAGTCGGTAGATCTTTCAAATTCACATGGATACCTTGTGGTCTTGCCGGTAGGTTATGCTGTGGACCAACAACTAAAGCAGCTACCCCCGCCGCGTCAAGTACTTGAGGAACAGCCATTACAGCAGCTTTTGTCTCGTCGTGTAAATTTCCTTGTGCAGGTTCTAAGACGTTGTCGAGTTCTTGTAAATTCTCGTTTTCCGAATTTTCAAAGTCCTGTACAGCGTTCTCGACTTCCGATGGCAATTTTCAGTGGGATTTTTGGACTGCCCTCTGGTTCAATCTGTTGAAACGGTACAACCGGCTCAACAGGGTGATTCGATACTCGATTTGCTTCGGCAATTTGTCGATCACTCTCCTCGGCGATATCAAAAATCGTAATATTCGAAAGATTACGATTACTCCTCGTTCTCCTAGATGACTGGCCGTCTGCCATTGTGGGTTCGTATTGCAATTACTTACCGTCAACTACAGCTGAAAGAGCTCTGGATTCACTGAATCTCGCTGTAAAAAATAATTGTAGACTCTCCCGTACCGTCACAGTTCCACTAGTTATTACAGATAACTTTCGGTACGACCTCCAATTGTAGCGCCCACACACGTCAACCTCACATTAACTTTTTTATAACGAGACGAAGACCAGAACTAACTGTATCCACACAATACAGTAATATATTAACAGTATGTCAAGAAGCCGAATGCTTCTTTAGCGTAAAAATAAATAGAACAGAATACGCGCCTTGAAACTAGAACAAAAGAAAAATATTTTACCCGCGACATAGGGGGTATGGGCGGTATAAGGGATATGGGAGGTATAAGAGGTATAGGAGGTATGGGAGGTATAGAACAGTAGGCTCAGCACTGCTTGGTCTTCTACGTTGCTGATCTTTCGGCTAAGCTAAAGCATCATTTGCTCGTGATGGGTGCGTCCGCCTTTTCAATGAGCGGGCATTTTAATATATGTCGGCAGTCTTCTACTAGGTCATTGATAAAATGATTACTGCTGTTTTAGACGTTGTTGTTTGTGACACCGAAATCGATTGCACTGGGAGAAAGCAGCTAGAACCAGACTTTCTGCTCTGGATGAGATCGTTATCGATGCTTTAGATTTTCATGAAACCGCCTGCTTGGCCTCTGCTGCCGTGGCCGACTGCTTTAAAGTGAAAAGTGTCAGTGAAACTGTGGCAGAATCGGACTAGGATGCGGCGTCTCAAGAGTCAGATTCATTTACTATCATTGAGGAAGCCTCCTTCGTCCAGAAGAGTGCCAGTCCTATCGACACGTTTGCCGTTTCCAGTCCTGCCTCGCTGTTTTAGGAAACGTTGCCGATGTCCTCTCAACTGTTGCTAAAAATATTTGGCGAGAGATGTCCACCGACGAACACCAGGTAAAATGTAGAAAATTAATAGCTAATTTATTTTATTAGCTTGCCCCAGTCGAATTTTTTTCACATTTAAAAAATACTATTTTTTCAGAAGTGGACTTTGGATTCTGCTGGCAGTTCCGCACAACCGTGCAGTAGCTATGCTGTAAATTTCCTAGGCGTTATGGACATTTTTCGCGGCAGCCAACCTCAGGGTCCGCAGGTGTCCTGCCGGACGAAGAAAAAGCAGTACGTCGCTTGCATGATTATAGGGCGTGGCTGCAAAAACCTCAGACTGCATTTATAAAAATATTGTTTTTGAAAATCTGCAGTACAACTTCGAATGGGATGTAGAAGAAAAAACTGAACATACATTAAAGAAGCGTCGTAAACCGCGCCGACTGGGTGCAAAAAGAAGCAGCTGTAATCAGTGTGCTGCCTAGTAGATGCAATCAACTGTGTCCTGCAAGGATGGTGGCTCCGTGCTCGGTTTCGTGCTCCTTAAATAAACCTGCAAATATTGGATCTGCAAGTCGTGTTTTTTGGCCGAGTAGGGCGAGGCCCAATGGAGTGCGCAACAGGCGTCTACCGACTATTGCTTGCCGGAGACTGCTCATTATATAGTTTGCGGTTCAGTTCACTGAAACCTACATCTGATAAATATCTGCATATTTGCCTCTACCGAAAATGAAGTGTTGGGACTAGTTGTTGAACGGGTTATAATTCGTCATGATGCACGGAAGTGATTTGATTATCTTGAGCTGATAACTCCAAAACTCAAACTCCCAGCCATGTGAGCTCAAGAAAAGGTTTCAGAGATGCCAATAACTCCTCAACTTCAACTCCAAGCCTTTAACTACATCGCAGAATGTATACCTCCTATACCTTCCATACCTCTTATACCTCCCATACCTACTATACCTCCTATAACTCTTATAATTCTTATACCTCCTATAGTTCCTGTAACTGTCAGACGCATACAGCGTGTCATAACGCTATAACTCTCGTAAATTCCACACCCTTACGACTTCTTCCACACCAATAAAGCATTACAACTCCTTAACTCCAACTCTGAAGAAAAGAGACCGCACATTCAAATTTCATGGTGCTGAAATTTGCCAGTAGTGTATTGCCGCCCCATCAGTTCAAAAAATATTTCGCGGATACCAATCGACAAAAGGATAACGGAGAGGGGCACTAGGACAACTGCCCCCTTAATTAAGTCGGGTCGCTGCGGGGAAGGGAGGGGGGCGATTCCTAATTTTTATTCATAAGAAATTCTGCCCCCCCCCCCGAAGTCCGTTACGCATCTGACTAGGTGCCCTTAATCAATTCTGGCCAATGTCGGGAGGGGGTGGGACGATTGTTAATTTTTATTCATAAGAACCCCCCCCCCCGAAAAGTCCGTTACACCTCTCCCAATTAATTTGGAATGGTTGGGTTTTGACACGTATTGCTTGGAATACGGATAAAATTTGGGGGGCAACCCTGTTCAGAATTTTAAAAAATGAAAATTCAGTTGCCCAAACAAAAAACAAAACTGCCGCCAATTTAGAAATGAAATAGGTAGGAGCAGTTGTCCCAGTGCCCCCCCCCCCTTGAGCCTTTACAATATACTGACACACTAGTGACTTGTAAATAGCTAGCTATTCCACAAACGGGATCCGGCAATATATGCCTGATTATGATTTAAGTCTTCACTGAGTTGGTCCATTGGCCACAGAACAACTGTACTGTAGCGAGCAAATATAGAGCCCATGTAGGCGCGATTGACCCACAGGAATAACGAGGATTTGAAATTGTTCACCGCATCAGCCATGTTCCCTAGCAGCCTTATTTGATCCATCACAAAGACGGCAAAAAAATATGTCCAAAGCATTTCACAACGTCCTCATTTAAATAGAAAATCTCTTAGTTCCGTTCCTGAAGTACTTCCACTGCTGCTGCAGGGTCTTTCGATCCACATTACCAGCTGCCATTTCCCTTTCCAGGCTTGAAATCTGCCGGCACTGTATCTTGACAAACGTGCAAAGCACAACTGCTGCGGTCGCTGCTAGGACTAGAACTTGTTGCGACAACATGAAGCCGGATATCTCAGAATATACAGCTGTCTTATTTTACGCTTTGCGGAAGTACAGCAAATGCCAAGACTAAGTTGTCATTCATGGCTGATGGTTCTATGGTGGTGATGGCATTAGTATTGAGTTAATACGTTTCGTTAGTGGGCACGGTTAGTGTTGAATCAATGGTTTCATCCTCGTTTAAGAAAAGCCCTAACTTGTCAATCATCTGCTCAAAAAATTGAAAAATAACTACCACCAAGCTCATCGTCGTTGATCTTACAACTCACAAACCGTAAACTGCCTTCTTAATCTAGTCGGTCCCGAAAGATGAGCTGATAACTTTTATCTTCTAGCCCAATTAATTGAATGCTCTCTCCCTCATATAAAGAAGGACCATTATAATGGCCAATAGGCCGTATTCGGTGAAGCCAGGAGCGAAGTCGTCGTTGGGAAACAGTCAGGAACGGAACGGATCGTGCAGCTTTGATTACGATGGCCGCAGCGAAACGGGCTGTCGCGACTAGATATACCACTGAGTAACTACTATCATTATCATTAGTAATCCATTATGTTTTAATCGTCGTTTTCCATGAGCTACTTCTTTGATATTTCTTTAACTCTTGGCTACCTTGCTTCTCTCTCGTCTCGTCTTTGGTACTACATAATCTGATGGTGTTGTGTGTTGTGTTGACAGGCCATACAGTCCATAATAATATACTTTTTCTTTTGTGCTACGCTACAAGGCCATGTGGATTCACGCAATTCCGCGAAGAACCACGGTAACTAATCTGCTCACTTGGGGAGGTAAAGCAAAGCCAAATAAGCCTCATATGGATATTGAAAACGGCGCAATATCACAACCGCATTTATATTTTGTGGCCAGAAGGAGAAACTGTCCTCAGACACTCTGGTTGAGAACATTCTTTCCCCAAAGACATTATAGCCAGATAGACATTCTGTCCCACAGACAATATGGCTAAATAGACATTCTATCTCTGGACATTGGCGATGCACTTACTGTCACTACTCATTAATAAAGGGGCGAAGCTCCCTTTACCCCTAGCGAGGCGTCTTTGGCCCCTGTACCGCCTATTTGAATCACCGTTAGGTAAGCTCCAGCATCGAGCGGTAAGGTAGATTATAAACATTGAGCATTAAGTTTTAATAGTAGAGAGCGTCAAGTTTGTTCATAATCTCATAAACAAGAGTTTAAGCAAGTGTGGTGTGTAAGATTAACTAGCAGTAAGTAGTTTACTGAATGATTGAGTAAACAAACTGGTTAAGGATAGCGGTACTGCAACATTACACAATGGCCAGAGTAGAGCAAATATCCACCGGACGTTATACTTGGTAAGGCAGAATGACGTACGGGCGTAACTTGTCTGGTGGACAATGTTGAAAGAACAGAATCATTATCTGAGTGGGCATAATATCTGGAGGACAAAGTGTCGAAAAGACAGAACACATAGTCTGGGCGAACATGTCTGGTGAACATAATCTGGAAAGGAGAGAACACAATGTCCAGGGAACAAAACATTGAAAGGGCAATAAAGAGGACACAATGTACACAATGTACACAATGTAGGGAGACGCAATTTCTAGTGACACATCGTCTTCGCACCGGGCGTAGGTAGGGTGTGCACAGGGTGAAGGTCTCCCCTGAAGCTACTACGTAGGCTCGGTTGAGGATGTAAAGTTGGGTTTCCGCCTCATGATGGATTCATCGACCGCCGGATATACTTCCCCAAGGATGAGTAAAAGTGGGCCAACATATTGATAGACGGGTCACTTAGACATCGTGCACTAAGAACCAAATACTGCACTATATTTAATGGTACAAACAGCTGTAAAAACCACCGCGCCCAGTATAGCTTTTCTGCTGATAGACAAACAAAAATCATGTTACGCGTGGTTTGCGAAATTTACAACTCTGGTCGAAAAGATGACCCATGGGGCCCGGTGATCATGGAGCATCACACAGTGAACAGACAAAATTTCTAAGCAACGCCATATGCAAGGGCACCAAAGGATACGGCAAACGACACAGTCTGCAAAATACCAGTTGACAATTGTTAGCAAGTGGGAAAGCATTACGAACTGGAAGTGATTACTATATCTTCGCTTTAGACAGGGACAGTCGTACTGGAATGGAACGTGTGCACGGCTGTGGGCACCGTACACACAGGACAAGCGCCGCGTGGCCGATTAAAAGTTCCACAGCTCGTACGCTGTCCCTGTCTAACGCGAAAATATAGTACAAGAAAGTCCCCTCACCCCGAACAATAGATTCCGCGTAAAGTACAGTAGACCTCCGCCCTTCACCACTACTTGATTGACTTCGCATGACGTGTAGAGAGTCTGGGGAAGTTCATATATCTTGCTGTTCTATAAGGGAAAAATGGGACGCTCAGTCCGAGTAGAAATCATCTAAATTGTCAAGCAGATTAAAGGCCACAAAACTTTACCGATAATTCTGATGGGAATTCTCTCCAAGTTGCCACAGCCAAACGATACAACTTGAACTCAGTTTTATTTGCCTACACATAGCGAGACAAAAAGGCGTGTTCTTCTTTAGTGTTACCCATCACATGTTGCGTTTTCCCTACCTCTTCATGAGCTTGCACAAGGGGCCAGAGGAAGACCGTGCTGTAGCAGGAAAAGATGAGCACTCCACAACATCGGGTAACCCAAAGGGTTGGGTCCGGTCTGATGCTTACAACTGCATCGGCGACGGTTCCCATGACGGTCACCTGGTCCAGTCCGAATGCGCAATAAAGGATAAGCCCGAAACATGCAGCCAAGTCGCCATTTAACAGAAGGGTTTGAGAGAGTTGTTTCTGAAGCTTTTCCAGCTGTACTAGCAAAACATGCTTGTCAAAAACGCAGCTCTGAATTTGTCCGCGTAGTTTGTCGATCGAAAGGTTGTAGGAGGTGATAAGAGAAGTGAGCGCCAATCCCGAAATGACGACCAGAATTAAGACTTGTTGGGACAGGAAGAAGCTAACAACTTGAAAGTAAAACCCCGCCCATATTACTTGCTGTTGAACGATTTCTTCATCTTCGTGCTTGATTGTGATATTTTTTGGTACGGTTTGTGTGAGCCTGTTAGCGAGGTAATACATTAGTTCTTGGAGTCGAATCGAGAAATGTTCCAAGAGCTGCAAAACGACTGACAGTACGGCCAAGGTAGTGGAATGTCTTCGCCATCGTCGGTAACAGACATTTCTGCCTTCCACGTCGGAAGAGTGAAAGATCGTCGTCATCCTTGAGAGCAAACGATGATACGCACTGCCGTAGAAGATAAAGAGAAGTATGATGGAGGTGGAACGAATGTACTTTGTAAGGCCTGGTGCGAGTGCGAACATGACGAGGATTCTGCTGCTTCCATGATAAGATGCGGGAAATCTCATAAATGCGATCACTCGGATGATGAGTATCATAACCGCCGCCACAGCACCGACCAAATGGATGTGCGCAACTAAACGGAAAATAATACGGATAAATTTATCGTGATGAATTGTCGAAATGAGGCCGAAAAGCCGAAGGAACAACGTCGGCCAGGGTGCGAAATTAAATGGCCGCTGTTCGGGGGTTTTTGCCATTTTCTTGTGTTGGGATGCAAATAGCCCGGGCTTTATGTTTCGATGAAACTTGTCTGTTTAAGGTGTAGGGGAAGAAAATTCACAACTGAATGAACGAGAATTTGAAACCACTCAACAAATATATATATCCGGGTTGTTACAGGTGTGGTGTGTGTGCAAAGGGAGACTGCTGTGTCAGACCCATCGACCCTTCACGCCCTTTGCGCATCTCGCCCAACAGCTGAGCCGTTACTAGGCAGATTTTTCTGCATCTGGAAGTTACAGCAGTTACGCTTACAAAAGTAATAAAGATCAAACCTGAAAAGTAAAAATTGTAGCTTTGATTTTAAAGCTATTACGTGGATCACTTACTTAAATTGATTAGTTTGTGACGTATACCAACAGACCGCAAACTAGACATTATCTTTGAAGAATCACTGCTCGATTCCAAATCTTTTTCGAATTTCTAAAACAGCAAAATTGTGCTGGAATGATTGAAGTTTCTGAATGAAATCTTTCCGAAACATTTAGCGCTGTTTTGGGTGTGCCGCTGCAGTTTTGTTTGAAGGCTTAAATTCCAACCTAAACCCATTGAAACCCATCAAAACCCTTGCCAACGGATCCCCATCTCCAATAGGTCTATCGAAAAAGAAATTAATTTCCTAATCCACGTTAATGTGGGATCAAAAAATCAGAATGTGGAATCTATCAGGGAAATACAAACGTTGACTTTTGAAAATAGCCTAAATACATATCGCATATTGCGCTTATCGACGTCATTAAATGCTGTATGGTCACGTGACTATCTGCTATAAACTGAAGTGGCAAACAAAACCTCCTAACTTATCCCAACAGGCTCACACATGCGGTACAGATGTGCCCATGCAAATGTACTCTCTTTTTAGCCCATTTTGGAAGCCTTCCTGCCAACACCCATTCTGAACTGGGACCGTCCAACATTATTATACAATGCAGGCATTGTTATAGCTGTCATTGGCATATATAGATGAAGTGTGTTTTTAATCATCTCAACTCAATTTCAACTTCAGCCGTTTGTAAAGCACGCGCTAATTCACGGCGTGAAGTTGGGACAGAGCCAATTACCGTTATTCACAAGTTACGCCCGCTTCAAGAGTGAAGAACGCCAACTCTAATCAAGCATGAAATGCAAGATCCGCCCAGGTTTCAATCAAAATAGTTTAACGATATCCTTGCTGAAGTATGGAACAAGGCACTGGGTTTGGTCATCATATGGTTGGACTCGTGGGTGGGAAAGTCACTTGGCCAAACCTATACGTGGATTTTGGTCTAGTCAGCGTGCAAGCCCAGTTCAAAAAACTCAAAAAATGCTATTCAGTCAGTCGCTAGGCAGAGGTTAATCTTATTTTAAAGTTTACTATTTACAACAAAAAATTGGAAAGCCAATTGTTTACAGTCTAGGGTGTCATCCGTCATTGATCATTCCTTGTGACTGGTGCAATGGCCGAGCGGTATAAGCGCCTGCTTGTATTGTAGAGGCCAAGAGATTTGGTTCCCCATGCTGCGCAACTTCATGTCTTTTCCGCTGTGCGCCAAGAGTGGACGCTGGTGTATTTAATACTGACTTAACTATTGAAGTCCCTTAAAATAAAACCCAATGAGCTTTCCGGGTCCGTACCCTCAATCAAAATAGGTATCTGTTGCAAGTGCCCTTTCGATCTTTCGCGTTCGTAACACATACTTTACCAAACTCTAAGGAACCGGCGCAGGTGGATATTCGCAGTTATCATTCTCCAGGAACCGGGAGTTCTTACTCTCCGCCATCACTCGTCATATGATACGTTAATGGCATTCTATCGTATGGAATGGGATAATTTAATGAACATGTCGAAAAGTTACGTGATACGAGATGTTATTCTCATATTGATCAGTAATGTCTAGAGAGCTATCTTCGTAATGCAGTGGTTCCATTATACAGATGATCGCAATAGCAAGGGTCACTGAGTTTGTTGACTGGCGCTGGAGCCACCGGTAGGCCTTTTTCAATAATGCCGTATGCAGGGAAGCCAAAGGACACGGCGAACGTCAGCGTCTGTAAACAGCGCATATGAAAATTATTCGCTACAGACAAGAAATGGCTCATGCACTTACTCCAGCCAGGAAACTGCGGGTGAAATAGACAATCCCAGCGCCCACCACAATAACTTGGTTATCCTCGCAGACGTTCTATAATGTTTAAGGAAGTTCATACATTTTGCTATCCTGAAAGATAAAAAACATTGCACACATGCCGGAACATAAGAGTGAGGAGATTGGCTCGTCTCTCATCTGTATTTCTCTCTCTTCTCGAGTAGAGTTTCTAAAACAAAATTGTTAATTTTGAAATCTCCAACAACTATACATACAATGAAGTGTTTCAAGTTTTCAGTCAACCTTTCCAGTAAAAAAAACTTCGCCCTGGCGGACTACATTTTTACATCTGATGTTTTACATAACGCGTGACAACGGTATATTTGTAACTTATATCTGTATATATTAAATATCTATCTATATATATTATATATATATACGGTATATTTATATCTGTAACTCTAACGACATCATCGGCTGACACGGTGTTCCAAATAATCACAGTCAGATGATACAACTTTAGTTCTGTTTTCCTGGCCTAAATATAAATTGTACTGCCAAGTGGAATTTGGGACGTTCGCGGTTATCATCCATCACAGAAGTCGCGTTTTACCTCTTCGTATGCCTGCACAATGGGCCAGAGGAATACTGTACTGTACGCAAAAAAGCTAAACGCCCATATACAACGGGTTTTCCAAGTTGTCACTGGATCGAAGAGTCTATAATCGAAGTTGCCAACTGCATTGGCCACGTATCCCAACACCGTTACCTGATCCAACCCAAATCAACACAAAAGAACTGCTCCAAAAACCGCTGTAATTTGGTTGCTTAACCTCAAAATATCCGTATAACTGTTCTGGATGTGTTCCAGCTGTTTTCGTAGGGACCTTTTGTCGATGCTGCCCGATGGAAGACTGTCGAGACTATGGTTATGTTTCATTACACACAAACGTAGGACCAACGTCGAAGTCACGGCCAAAATTAGCACTTGTTGGGATAAAAAGAAGTTGACAATCTGAAATGAATAACCTATATGAAGGACACTAGGACGTTTGAGTAAGATGCGCTACCAATATTTTCTTCGAGTATTATTTACAGGAATAAAGGTTTGATTGCTAGACGCTGAAGGCACGGACTGCTTTGTTGCTGCCTTGAGAATTTGTCGCGGTAACCAGATTATAAGTTGATCAAGGAGTTGTAGGATCATCGTCGACGCACTCATGACTGTGGATGTCCTCCTCCATTGACGATATATTGTTGACCTTTCATCGGCTTCAAAGGTCAAAAACATTCTTTGAATCTGCAGGTTGAGAAAGTCATACGCCTTGAATTGGGCATAGAAAAGGGCCAGCACGTCGGCATCTCGTAAGGATTGGGAGAAATCTGGACACCAAGCTATAATCATGACCATGTCACTGCCGTGCCTTGATTGTGGGAGGTTAAGAAATCGGGCAGATCGGATAGTCAGAATCGTGATGGTTTCCACGTTCCCGGCCACAAGGAGGAAGGCTATTATACGTAGTAGAATGGTGAACCGTTTACCGACATGTGGGTTCAGGATAAAGCCAAACAGCTGAAGGAAAGCTGTGGGAAGTGGTGCAACTTGAAACGTCGGTTTTTGCCATTTTTACGTACAAAGAAATATCTGGACAAATATTTTGACCAGTTTTGTGTCATCTGCAACGCCTGTGATAGTGGAAGGTGCAGTCGTGTGAATTTTAAAGGCTGGGTGCGGCTGAGTAGACTTGTTCTTTAGACATAGTGCAATACCCTGGGGAGAAGGGGGCAACCTTATCCAGTTCCCTTTTGGCCGGCACAAAATGTCCGAAGGATTGGATGTCTATTTGCAATTCAGTCTCCCACAAACGATGATGGTTCCTAACATATTGATTGCTTCGATGCCTATTCCGCACATTTGGTGCTCAGATCAGAAACGACCCGTCACTGAGTCTGTCAACGGAATCATCGAACTATTCATATTTTAATGAAGAAGAAAACATATCAATGGTTTTTTTTCAACGCAAACACCACAAGGCAAAATGAGCTAGTACCCGAGTCCATTAGCTTGCGGGCAGTAAATGAAAATAATGCATCGATGCGGTTGACGGGTGGATATGACACAACAAAACCAAACAACTAAGCTAAAACACAAAAGTATTTTATAACTCATTTGCTAACTCTAGTATTTTTATTTCGCTAAAACACTAAGCTAAGTTATTGTCACTTACCAGAAAAATACGAAAATGGGAAATACGAACAATAAAAATGGCGAACGAGTTCTGACTAAAGCTAGACCAAACTTTTCAATCACCATTGCAAACTAATCTAAAAATCTTTAGTGACTGCTGTTTACTTTAATATAAAAACTTTCAACTAATTTGCGCAGTTTGACACTTTTGCTGACGTCGACATGTGCGATGATAACAAGACACCGGTTTCATGTTTGTGAAACCCGTAGATGGTTCATTTAGCCCACTTTTTTTGATTTGTTCTAATCCGGTTGGGACTTTTGACTCTGTTTGTCGAGCCGGTAATTTTTGGTATGTTACGTTTTGCTATTTTTTACGGTCGCTAGAACATGCCTAGCAGCACGCACTTACAAGAAGTCAATTATCTCTGTCAAATTCAGACTGAGGCTAAACTTTTTTCTTGGATACTACTTCCCTCACTATGGTTTAAAAAAATGACTCACGGCAGTGGGGCCCCTCTTCACTGGGAAAAAATTCGGGGAGAATCTAACTGCAGCACAACATCGCTCACGGTCACTTAATGGACTGATCAAGGGAGTTCAATTTTCAGTCCTGTCTTTGGAAACGCGAATAATGTTTCTTCCTTGCTCGACTCCAGTTGAAATAATTTGGTTCACATCAACAGAATGTTTTCATGTGCAGGACGCAGCCATGAATCATTCTCAAGAGGGTTGAGCCTGCCGGTGACCAAGGATAAACAAGGCTTTATCGAGCAATATTTTTCAAACTGATGCAAAGTTTCGCCCAATGACTTCCAAAAGAGATTCTAAGATTCTGAAGTTATTAAAAATCAGCAGCGTAATTTGGGTTCTCGCGTGATCTAATTTGAAATAATTTGTTTTCGCAGAGCCGGACTTATACAACAGCGGATATGGCATTGGAAATCCTTAGCTTTCGGTCAGGCACGATTCACTCGAGAATTATTCATAGCTCCACGCCTCTGCCCCTATACATTCAAACATATTCTGCTGATGTCAATCCAATTATTTCAACTGGATGCAAGAGGGAGAAACATTTTTCGCGTTTACAATGAGGAACTCAATATTCGAACTCGTGGATCAATCAATCAATCGACCAAAAGATCGTGCTACATTTGGGTTCTTCCCGAGTTTTCCTCACTGAACAGGAGCCCCACTGTCGCAAGTCACATTTTTTAACAACATAGTTGGAGAGGTAGTATTCAAAAAAAAAATTCGAGCGATCTGAATTTGACAGAGGTAATTGAGGCCTTGTAAGCGAGCGTTTAGACGACGACAATCCCCGAGTGGGAAATGCGAAATGGTCAAGACACCAAGAGGCGCCGGGGTGCACCGCGGTACCGAAAGAGCCCATCCAGCCAGTTCAGATACCGAAGTGAGTCGAATCGGTATAAACGACTGCATTGCTACAGCCGGGTCCACGTGCAATCACACATGTACGAGGATTACGGCCGCGAAGTTTCGTACTTTTCAGAGCGCACAAAAATGTGGGAAAAACACTCGCAATATACGATAAATTTCTCTGTTGAGTCCTCCAGATCATTAGCAGTTTGTGCTGCTATTGCCTAAAATTCTGAATGTTTTCAAATGCCTTTGTTGTCATGAAACCTAACGGTCCACTGTGGCAGTCCAGTAAAGCCTCTTCTATGACATATAGATGGTTCTCTGTCATGGTGGTCCTCATTGAACTTCGATCTTGCAGATCATTGATGCGGATTCTGGTATAGCTCATCAATAAGCTCAGGCTGGAAGAGTGAACCGTTTTCGAACACTTGCCTGAACTGACCGATCGATATGCTCTGGGGGGAGGGGCTTGTTAAAAGAACTCTTACTGTTTTAAAGCCGAAAGAACGACTAGTGATGCAATGGGATTTCGCTCAATATTGTTAAGTTAAATATATATTATTAATATATAACTTGCATTATGTTTATAAACTATTAAAGTCTATTATACTATACAACATTATAATATTATAATATTAATTAATAAATTTAATTATATAATGTATTAAATTATATTATATATGTAAACTATGAATACTATTGTGTTTCGGCGCCACTTCCTGTTCAAGATGCGTGCGGTCGGTGGTTGTCGATTAGTATTTTATTCCCTTTCATAATCCATGGTGCATGAACAGACTGGCGAACCATGAATAAAGGTGAAGTTTACGGCGCTCCCTAATTCCGCGTCCGTGCATGTTTTTGGGGTGTGGCTATTAATAAGGACCCAGGAATAGTTCGACAGAAGCATAAGAACACAAAACAACCTCACCCTCAGGTGTGGTTCATCGTGGACCACAGCTGTATCGGGTGTACGTCTGATGTTGAGACTTTGAGCAACCGGAAGCACAATCACCAAAGTAGTTCTGATCTTCACGCAAGTCAGACTGTTGAGTGGTAGTCTTTGTCTTATTAATTGTTTGACGTCAGCACGACCAATAAGTAGAAGCAAGGGCTTTGTAAAGGGAATGCACCGTAATCGCCATAAAATGGGATGGGGCAGACCGTTGTTGAGGTCGGATAATCTGCATTTCGGGTCACATTCTGTTTCATTCTAAAATGTAATCCACTCTTGGTTCTTCACAATCACCGCTAAGGAGGAAGAAAGGTGTAGGGGGACGCAATTTGGTCAGTTTTGGCTTGTTTACGCAGATGTCTAGCTTTGCATGCATGCCGGCAAAAGAAACGCTTTAAAAAAAGAGAAGGCGAAAACACATTACTGCTTCGCTATCGAGTCTGTTTCGTTTTTATTTCAATCTGGTGACAGAGCCTGTTGCTTGATCGATGTTTGGTTTCTACGTAGAAAGAAAAATTAAAGGTCGCGCAGAAGCAAGATGTGTCTTGGCCGGGGCGAGGGCTGAATAATTTTTCTCGAACTTGGTTGATGTGACCGGTCCCGGTGAGAGATGAAACGCAAGTGATGATGTGACCGGTCCCGGTTAGAGATGAAACGCACGTGATGATGTGACCGGTCCCGGTTAGAGATAAAACGCACGTAATTACATTTCTCAAATCTTGGCCTCCATTCAACAGGGAAAACATGCATATGTTTATACAGTGAAAGTTCTCATATTTTTAACAGTCACGTGATTTCTACTTGACATGCTCTCTCGGCTCAGTGTGGTATTCATAGCAACCGAATAGAAACCAACACGGTGACGTTGTTAGGATATGAGGACTTTCTCTGTAATTATCTTTGAAATTAGATTTTCCCAATATTGTCCAAAAAATTGTTGAACATAACTTCAAAGTTGATAGAACATTGAACGCTTTGATTTTCTTTTCATTGTATTCCAAAATTGTATTCATTGTATTCTTGACCTCTATAAAAACTGAAATTATTAGTTTTTTATCCACTGTTCCGCCTCAAATTTTACTTTATCACTGATGCACGGTGCATACTCACCGTTCCCAACTGTCGCGTGATTTTTTCAATACATGGCTGAGTATGTAGTCCAATATTGCGGCCATAACCTTCAGTACCGTTTTAGAACACTTCCTTCCATTAGTCTGAAATATTTCGGACGCACTCGCCTATATCCAACTTCAATAAATCATGCTTCATTAACCAAGGTTATGCCGTTTTTCTCCCGACTGGCATTCAACAATCACCATCGACTGAAGTAAATTTATCGCGGTTGGATGATCCAAGTCCGATTTAGCTCACTTCAGTAACTTTGTCGAAAACACCCCAGCTATATCCATGATTGACAACAAATATAATACCATTCTTGTTGCGTGCGTGAACGTCATTTTCGCCCACATCGCGGAACATGCCTGTGTTCTCGGTGAACCGCAAACCTAATTATCCATAAGCAATTGTGACTAGTTCCCGCAATTATTGACATTCAAGGCGAGACAAGCTAAGCGTCTTGTGGGTGCGGAGACAGACGGAAATAAAGGGCTACAGCGGTGTGCCATTTGCGGATAAGCATCGGCACTACTCCGACACATGCAGCAGCCATTTAATTCCATGTCTTTCTTCCGTATTAACTCGTTGCGGCCTGTTTGTTTCTAGAAAACCGAACCTTTTTTTACCCAGAATAAAGTTTCGAAGCATTAGCAGCATAAAAAGTATGGCTCTTCTCACGAATTTGACCCTCAATCAAACCCTGCTAAAAAACGGGACAACGTTTTTCTCGGATAAAAGAACCGTCGTCAACGACGTCATGACCTGGTTCACCGCCTTCTCCTGCCTCGCCACGCTGGTCCTCAACGGCATCCTCGTCACGGCCATCGCCTGCCGTGCGGAACTCCACACCGCTTTCAATCTCTACATCGTTAACATCGCCGTGACCGACATCTGCGCGGGCCTGACCAACATGCCGGGCACCATCCTCAACGGTTACCACAACCGTTGGCCATACAACCCCCTCAGCTGTACCATCCTGCTAGCCTACGGCGGCACCGTCTTCGGGGCGGTCAACCGTTACGCCCACGTTCTGGTGACGGTCAACCGTTTCTGGGCCGTGACCCTTCCCATCAGCTACCGACAACGTCACACCAAGGGCGTAGCTCTGGCCTTAATCGCGGTGACCTGGATCGTGGTGCATGTGCTGTGTCTGCCGGTGATCATCCGCGGACGGATGAACGTTTCACCGTTGGACCCCAACTGCTGGATCGACCGGTCGCAGCAGCGTGTCTACAGCTTCGTGGAGGAACTGCTGTGCTTCACCGTCCCGGAGGTGGTGATCATTCTGATGTACGCGGTGATTCTGGTGAAGCTGTTTCAGCGGGAGAAGCAGAAGCATGTGAAGGTGACGTCACACGGTATGCATGTCATGGTAATGCAGGTTCCCGCGCTTGCGCCTGAAAGTGACACGGTGAAGGATCACGGGAGTGCTGCTGTTGCAGCTGGACGGTCGGGAGGAGATCGGACACCGTCCAGTCGGCGATCGAAGGAACGAGTGCTGGCTTATTTAGTGATTGAACTCCTCCTTTGCTGGACACCGAACAACGTGTTTTACCTTCTGGTGGCGTCTTGGGTCCCGTTTTATTGGAACACAACTTTCTTTGCGGTGCAGTACTTCGGGCAGTTTCTCCACTCCTGGGTCAGTCCGATTTTGTGCTACCTCGCTATGGACGGGCTTCGGAATGGGATCAACCGGATGTTCCAGCGCAGCTAGTAATAAAAGGCGTTCAACAATGACGTCAAAGTTGAGACCGGACAGAGTCTATTTTCTAAGCTCCACTCACCCCAATTTAGTAATATTTTGAGGCATGCAAGCCGTTTCTAGTATATTATCGAATGTTGACTTCAACATTGTATGTTGCATGCGCTTGATGAACCACGTCACACAAAACCAGCGATTGGAAAACGGGAAAGAGGCTTGGCATAAAAACCTTCGCCTTAGGTCGGATATGCCGAAAAAGTGGCTGACATGCTGATCCCAATCATTAATCCTTAACAATTAACAATTATTCCTTAATAATTAACAATTAATCCTTATTCTATGCGGTGTCCGGCTGTAGCTCCCTAAAATCACTAGCTATAAGTAGCCCTCTTCATTGTTCCTCTCCCCCCCCCCGCGTCCAAAATGACGTCTCCCCCTCCTCAGAGCAAGGGGGCCAATAATTTTTGGATTTCTTAAGTTGCTAACCTCGCTCCTTGCCTCAGGCTAGCCATCCCCTTTCGAGTTTTCCTTAATTCGCTACTGATCTTTTTGGCTTATAAGCCATAACTGTTTACAAAAAAAACATTTGTCAGCACAAGACCTCTGGTTCCCTAGACTCTGGGTGAAAAACCTAAAATTGAATATCTAACCCTCGTTTTTCTCTTTTCCCATCTGCCTTACTCTCCTCTATTTACTGCTTATTGTTTTCTGTTCTCTAATTTGTTTGCTTTTTAGTTTTTTTTTATTGAGAAAGTTTCGCTGCCTCAAGCTGAGAATTATCTCCGGTGCAATGCGACGTTTGGAAATTAAAATAAATAGCCAACCAATACCTTGATCATGGGACAGTCGACTAAATTCTAAATCGGAACGGTTTCAGGGATGCCAGTATTTAGATAACGAGAGCAAGAACTATGTAACATTTATAATTGTGATGCGCTTGATAAATTATTTTTGCCAGCCTAAAGGGAGCTCTTGCAATAAAACTATTGCTATTTTATAAAACGTAGTGCGGTAAACACAGCCCACTGATTCTAGGAATACACTACTTTATGGGCATCTCGCGTTTTACTCGGCGCGGCTTGATAATCCCAGTCATTTATTCCACTTATTAAGGGCATTAAACTCTTCCGGCCCCGCGCTCCCTGGAACTCTATTAAGCACAATTACCAGCCCCTATATCACATGAAACTGACAGGACTAGCCAAAAGGTCTCGTTTTCTATTGATTTTATAGCATCTGTCAAATCTGCTACATGGATATCTAGCAGGAAAACTCCCGAGGATAATTCACTTACAATTACAATGAATTAGGGACGTTTAAGCAGTCGGCGTAAGCGTAACGTAAGCGTAAAATTAAGGACACGGACCAATAGGAATGAGCAGGGGGTGTGGCCTCTCTTAAGGTTAATTTCTTACGCTACTGCTTGACTTAAGGGGCAATGGGCCTTGAGTTTCGCCGTAAGAAAGGAGTAAGAAAATTTTAGTAGAAGTTCAATTCAAAGTAGAATAGTTTCCTTGGAAATTTCTGCTTTTGCGCCTTACGCCCAGATCCTTACGTCGAGTGCTTAAATATCCAGTCGTAAGCGTAAATTTAGCTGGTCTTACGCTTAAATTTAGGTTACGCTTACTCCGGTTTGCTTAAACGTCTCTATTGTACCAAAATAACGAATAAAGATAGGCGTGAAATTTGCCTGTGCTCGAGTCATTGTACCTGCTGGGGGGGGGGGATAACCGCTCTCCGACTTTGCAGTTGCCTCACAGTGACGTATTTACTATATGTTATTTGTTAGAAAGGACGTCTAGGGTTTTCACTGTACATAGCTCATCGCTTGTTAGAATTGTTACGATATACTTTTGCACTTTATTATTCTCTCTAAAGGCTCATAATAATTATGGCAAATTTTTCGAACATTACCCGGAATTTCACTATGATTCATCCTGCATCCCGCCTTTGTCGTACCGCAAGTCAGCACGAACTGATTCGTGGCTTTCTCCGCCGTAGCCACACTCCTCCTCAACGGCATCATACTGGCCACAGTCGCACTCCGTTCTGGCCTGCGTATCCCGCTCAACGTCTGCATCCTCAACATCGCCCTCACCGCACGATCTCTTCGCTTCCCTCACCATCATGCCAGCCTTGGTGGTGTTCGGCTTCTCTAACCGCTGGCCCTTCAGCGCAGCCAGTTGTACCTTCTTCTGACATTACGGCGGTCGACTGTCCACGTCAGCTAACCGATTCAGTCTTGTCCTCATCGCAGGAAATCGTCTCTGGGCGGTGACTTTCCCCTTCAACTACCGTCACCGGCACACCCGAAGGCTTGCTCTACTACTCACCCTTGCAGCCTGGATCACGGTTCACGCAGTCGAACTACCGGTCATCATTTGGGGGCGTGGCAATGTAACGGACCCCGATTTAAGTGTCTGTCAGACCTCTCCATCCAGGAATCTTAGGTGTGTATGGAAGAGGTCATTTGCTTCAGTTTACGAGAGATTGTGATTGTTTTGATCTACGTTGTAGTATTAATTAAGCTGCATAGTCGACGGAGGGAGAAGCAGACAAGGGTGAGGATACGATTTGAAAGTACACCACCGGACTAGTTCCCTCGGAAATCCGTCACCATTGAGGAAAATGATTCAGTCAAGGGTCAATCGATTGTTCAACAAAAGGGTCCGATGTCAATAACACCACAACGCTCCTTTCTCAACCATAGCACGAAAATCCGTTCGCTGACGTTTCTGGTGGTAAAAATGGTGCTCTGCTGGACGCCGACTAACATCTTCTTTCTCATGGTCACTTACCATGGGTGGTTATTGGAACGCGACATTCTTCACGGTGCAGTATTTCGGCCAGTTTGCGCACGCCTGGTTGAGTCCCATCATCTGTTAGCTTGTCATGGACAATCTTCGTGCTGACCTCAATCGGTTGATGAGTTGTTGTTTCACATAGCATGCGTGCTCTCACATGTTTTTGTGTGAGGGGGAGAATGCTTGCTTCAGGATTAGAAACACACCTGATGCACAGATAATTTTTTGCGGTGGAGAGTTTCATTGTTGAAATTTTGGTCCTGGAACTTTTGGATGAGAAGCAAATTTTAAGTTGTTCTTGTGGTCGTTGTGAAGTTGCTAAGAAGATACATCTCACAGGAACGAGCGAGAGTCTTGGCTTGTCCCCCCAAATTGGGATCATTTTCGAGTTTAAGATAATTTGGTCTGATTCGAAGGCAACTTTCTTCGAGAACATACTCCCCATGTTATATTTTGTACGACCTGGGATGTGATTTCTGCTCTGAATCCTTTGACTCCTCCCTTCTCGTGGCCGATTGAGGTCCACCGGGGGGGGGGGGGACTGACAAGCCAGCTGGATGGGGAGTAAAATACCTTTGGGAAAAATTCAAATGTAAAAATTCAATTGCTAGCCTTTCTGGTCACGGAAATTGTCTTGTGTTGGACTCCGAATAACTTATTTTTATATTGGTGACGTGCATGCCTGGCTACTGGGATGCAACTCTTTTCATGCTGGAGTACATCGGACAGTTCGCTCATTCGTGGGTCGATCAGCCCTATAATCTGCTACCTCGCCACGCCGTCCTTCGTATACTGGATTGTCATCCTCGATGGGATACTTTCCCTTTGCGTCCCTTCAACATCCCGACAAGAGACTATTGTACGAAGCGCACGTATATATATATGTATGTATATTGTATGCTTATGTTTCCTTGACTTACACATTAATTGATATTCATTCGTCTGCTCGCTGCGTGGGCTGCTGCATGCACTGGAGAAACATCGAGCTGCGGTGTTAACTAGTAAAATTATTAAAAATGTAAACATTTTATGTAAAAATTAATGTGGACGGCATTGCAAAGAGATTAAAAATGATATCATCGTAACATAAAGAGACTCATTGTAATGTATGCCGTCTAGTTGAGACTGTTAGGCCACCTCCGAACCGGTGCCACTGACCAATTCCAACAACAGCGGCACTAAGCAGAAATTCAAAAGCACATCATCTTTGACGTCTGAGCTCTGGTCCGTATTGCAGAGCGCCATGTAATTTAACTTTACTGCTAACAATAATTCATAATTAAAACTTATTACTGTAGCGACGCGATTTTAAGGCGCAGTTTTAGCCACGCCCCCGGGGTTTTTTGCCCACCACTCCGTCTGCATTGCCCTAAATATTTTATTCCAAGTTTTTGCCGTTAAAAATCTACCGTTTCTGTTTAAAATGCCAGAATTTTTTTTACCGAAAACCAAAGAAATACAATTTTGGAACGTTGGTCTTTGCCTCATGAATTGTTTCAGCGAGAATTTGCCAGAGCGGAGAAAATCGGAGATGCTACCCTCCGCCGGTGGCTAACGTAAGAGCTTGCTTTTTCGGTTGATTGTCTCTTGCACGCTCTGGGAATGGAGTTTTGATTCATCGGTGTGGAGGGAAGTTGCAGTGCAAAGACTTGAAAATGTTCCTGAGGGAAAAGGCCGCGAATGCATGTATTCGGAGCTGGAGAAAGAGTTTCGCGGATGGGTCTTGGAGGAGCGTTCAGAGGGGAAGGAATACCGGGGTTTAGTGCGTCTAATGGCTGGGTCAATCAATTTAAGAAACGAATGGATTTAGTCTACCACGTGCCAACGCATAAGGCTAGGAAGGCGACGTTTACGCTGGAAAACATTGTAAGTTGCTTTGTTTAATGCTTTGATTGATCGATGAAGGATAACCTGGTTCTTGATTGATTGATTGCGTTTGCTGCTTTTGTCAGGAACCTGATGTCTTAATTGTTGTGTCTGACAGAAAGAGCAAGAAGAATTTCTCGACACCATCACTAACATTGTCCTTGTCCAAAAATTGCCTTTAGCGGACCTTCTTAACTCCGATAAGACCATGGCCAGGCTGGTTTCATCACACCCGAAGACCATCTCACCGCTTGGGGCAAAAGAAGTAATCAATCGATGAACAGGTCAGTCAATCACTCGAATGAACGGACCACTTTGGCAACACTCAATCAACCAAATTATCACTTGCTATAGGTGAATATCATTCATCCACCGGGAGATAAAGAGGGCTTCACCATTCTTCTCACGATCCAGGCTGATGGTGGCAATTTCCCTGCCGTAATCGTGTTCAAAGGCGCAAAAAAAACCGGTCAACTCTCGGACAAGATACTGAAATCGCTTATTGTGCCCGGAAATGTGATTATTCGAAGCTCGCTCAGCGCTTGGTGGTCGCAAAAATTGGACGTCGAGTGGATCGATCACACCTTTTTCCCGATCAGCGGCTTCGTGTGTTGGTCAGAGACCAGGCAAGGGTGCACAAGTCGGAGGATGGCCTTTTATCTGAAACGTTCAACAAATATTCGTGCCTGTCGGAATGACAGGGAAGATGCAACCCCTCGACGTTGGCGTGAACAAGCCCTTCAAGGAAAACTACCGGCAGGAATATCACAACTGGAGAAGGAATCATCGCGCTTTCACAAAGAAAGGTTACATGAAAAAGCCAGGACGTCAGGATTTTATTAATACGGTGTCAACTGCGTGTGAAAGAGTCTCTATTTCGTGCACAATAAAGTCATTTATTGGTGCCGATTTAGTGTCAGAGGATAGTCCTGTCGAAGGTATGGATGGTGTAGAGAAAAATCTTGATAATGAGCAGTCTTTTCTAGAGATTAGTTGTTTCAACGAAGCGTCCTTTGCCGAAGAAAGTGATGAAGATTTGTGAAGATCACTAAGTATGTGTACCGTTGGTAAATTGCTTGACTGAAGACAGGCGCATTTCAGCGGGTAGGTGGTTTTGTACGCACACCCGGGGCTATATATACGGATTGCCCAATTTGCGCTGCACTTTAGAATCGCGTCGCTATAGTACATAAAGCAAACTTGAGCGCCACCCGAAACTATAATACTGAAAATGTAAACAATTAATAACTACGGTCGTTGATGTTCAATGGTCAAATCCTAGCTAGATACCCCTAAAATTAAGCGAGATTTCCAAATCCGCCGAGAAAAAGAGTAATCATGTCCAGGAACACAACGAAAACGCAAATAATTTCAGATTTTCACTGAACTGATTGAACTACGACTGAACCAACTGAAGTTGCCAAGCGCCCTGACTAATTGCTGCTTTTGATTGCAAAACATTTACCCATCACAATCAGACAATTCAAAATTCAGTCTGTACTACTATAAGTCAGGAGTAAATCTTGCTTTTTTGTTGACGATCATGCCATTTACACGATACTATTCTGCGCTTACGGCCTTGAATAAATGAACGAATGAATAGGCGAAAATACAAGAAATCCCAAGATTGACGAAGCAAATGACATTCAACGACACACTAGGTGTCTAGGGGGATAACTCAAAACCACAAATTTCATAAAGGGAATGTCCAGTCCAGACTTCTGTCCAAAAATAGCTAGAATTAAGGGACCTCGAATTCAGGCATGACGCGCAAGAAGATAACACTTACAGTAAGTCTTCAGACATCCCGTCCATGCCAGTCTGTCCAGGAAGGAAAATCCACCAGGTGACTAACCGAACCGACCGGAATTCGGAGCAAGTACATGATACAGTCAGATTGAGGGATGAGAGACGGCATTAAAGGTTACAAAAAATGGTCTAGGAAAATAAAAGTCCACGTCCATACATCAGACAGACGCCTAACGGAATCAAAGTCATCACGACCGGCGACCGGGCTGGAAGTAGGTCCTCAGTGACGGCGGCGTGATCCGGTTCCGAGCGCGGACCCGGCATGTTGCGCGAGCAGCTGTGGAGTTGGACGCTCCATCTTCTCGCTCGCCAGTTTGCGTTCCTCTCCGTATTCCTCGCTTCCTTCGCCGAACAACACCTTGGCACGCTCCACGATCATCGCAATGTGCGGCATCGCCTCCCATCGCTTATTGGTGCAGAGAAGATGGTCGATAGTGAGCTTCCGGATCCAGTAGGCTCCTTCGTAGTACTTGCTGGTGTAGAGTCTACGAAAAAGCGCATATTCGAGCAACAAATTTTGTATTTCTCTATTTGTCTATTTGTCTGTTTGTTTGTTTGTTTGTTTGTATGTCTGTATGTCTGTATGTCTGTATGTCTGTATGTCTGTCTGTCTGTCTGTCTGTCTGTCTGTCTGTCTGTCTGTCGGTCTGTCGGTCGGTCGGTCGGTCGGTCGGTCGGTC